>JAJJHT010019178.1:223931-290872 GCA_021223865.1 Drosophila pandora | reverse complement strand
TAGTACTTCGAGTGATCCTGTGTAAAACGGACCACAAGAAGGACCCTGTTTAAACTATCTACTTCGAGTGGCTCCTGTGTAAACGGGCCATAAGAAGAAATTTCATCATCGAACCTACTTAGAGTGGCTTCTGTGTAAAACGGACCACAAGTAGAACCCGCGTTACCCAACCTACTTCGAGTAATGCTCCCGTAAAACGGACCAGTCAGAACTTTTATACGTTCCTTGACTACGACTCCGGGACCTACCGATATTCCCGCGAGTTCAAATTTGACGTAGTGGCGGCACAGACCTTTCCCTGGTACCGTAAAGGCCGTTTACTTCCAGCTCTCCTTCTCCAGTGGGACTTGCCAACAGCCGTCTTTAAGGTCCAGGCTGCTGAAAAATTTTGCTTGGCATCGAGTACGTATCCTTTATCGATTTTGGATTTATTTGTCGAAAGTCCACGCACATTCTCCATTGACCCGTCTTTTTCATCACCATAACGATGGGAGAGCTATAAGCGCTATTCGAAGGCTTGATGCATCCCTTCTCCAGCAGCTCTTCCACCTTTTTATTGATTTCCCCCTTTTTTTTGGGTTTTTTGGGTAAAACCTTTGTTTTATTGGGAGGTCGTCCTTTATCGTGATTCTATGCTGGGTTATATTCGAACAACCCTTCTGATTTGTGATCGCCGCAAGCGCTTCTTCGATGAACTTTTTGTCCCGCTCGCTCTCCCATACCTCCGAGGATCCTGTTATTGCTATCGTCAGCCTATCTTCCAGGTATCCGCTCCATCTTTCTCTTCTCGGTATGGTGACTTATTGGCTTGCGCATGTTATTGTTGTGCCACCACGCTGTCTCCCATGCCTGGCAACACCAACAAGTTTAAATTGTTTTCCTTGTTGCCAAAGCTTACCGTCGTCTGGAGTACCATTTGAGTTTCCGTGTGGCTCCCATTGGCCAACTTTACGAGTCTCCTTGTTGATGTTCGCCTTGTTCGCTCTCCGGCGATTTTCGGGTTCTCCGGACCATTCAACTAGTTTTGAGAGGCAGCACCTCGCGATCTCTTCTTTCCTCTCTTCGGTTGAGATCGCGTTTTCCGCTCTTTGGCACCACTATAGGCTCCAATAGGGGTATTGCGCCGCTCATCCTACGCTGGGATTTTTTAACTGTCCTTGCCTACGCCGCGCTGCCCATTACTGATTCGGCTGTCGCTGACTTGGGCCTCCTGCCCTTGCTGACTCGCCTGCTGTTGCCTTGGGCCTACCGCCCAATGTTGGTTCGACTGTTGCTGCCTTGGACTTGTTGCCCATTGCTGATTCGGCTGTTGGTCTCTTGGGTTTGTTGCCCGTTGTTGATTCGCCTGCTGTTGCTTTGGGACTACCGCCCAATGGTTATTCGGCTGTTGCTGCCTCATTTGGATTCGATCCTCTGGCTGCCATCTCTGCATCCATCCTTGCCCAGGGGGCTCTGTTGTTCTGGTTGGTTCTGGGTTCCTCCTTCTGCCACCTCCTGTCTACCGCTAACTGTGATCTCAGCGTAATTCTGTGGAGGCTTGCCTATTAAAAGCCTCTTCTTCCAGGGCCAACTCCTCAAACTCCTCGGCTAAACTCATCACTTCTTTGAGCGACGCGCATGCATATGGCCTTATAAACATTTTCATGCGCGGCATGCAGTTCTCCACCAGCAGTTCTGCACCATCTCCACCAATAACCTTTCGGCAGGAAGGACTCTCCTTCTGAATTCTTTCCAAGTTGTGCACTCTCATCTTTCGTTATGAACCATCTCTGCACTCTGCCCTGGAGTAATTCTGGCATCGCCCGCGGTATCGTGTATACGTCTAAACCGTGCGTTTTAGCGGACCATGCCACTTGGTCCACGAATTCTAGTGGATCTCCTGTTCCGTCGAATCGGAATGACCACTCCCAGACTTGTTTGGCCCCTTTTGCGTAGTTCACCTGCACCAGGACCGGCTTCCGCACTTGTGGCTCCATGCTCCTCACGCTTTTCATCTCTGGTATCACCAGACTTTGAATAAGTTTCTGTGGCTCACTCACCGCTCTTTGTCTCGGCGTGGACCTCTGTGTGAACTTTTCCTCAAATCCATGCGTGACGCGTCGAGCCACTTTCCAACTAGCGCCCTCATATTTTCTACTGTTCCCTCTGCTGGGAGACCGAGCTCTCTACACTCTTCGCTCAACTCCTCCATGCGAAGCGCGTATATATTTATTGCTAGAATCGAATGCAATCACGTGGTTTGGGTGCCAGGTGTAACAAACTGTTTTGCTTGTTTGTGCTCGCAACAAATGCGGCGACGAGCTCACAGAGTTTGTGGATCGTTCCACCAAATTTATATATTCGACGTGACGGCCCGAGCCAAGAAATAACACAGAGTGCTTCGTTTAACAATATCCCCTTTTAATTATATCTTGTTTACAATGACTCCTCCGGCGGATCCTCCCTGACTGTCCGAATTCTGCTGCTCGGGTCCACCGACGACCGTCGACCGCTCGTCCTCCCGTCGTTCCCCGGCCACGGTTCTGGGTTGGTGCCAATATAAACGCCCTCCCGAAGCTTTTCCCCAGCAGGACGTGTGGTCTTGCACCTGTGGTGCCGGATCGGGTCACGGTTCCCTCCGTTTGGACTCACGTGTTCCAGTTGCGGGGCCTATGCTGCCCTTCTCCTGACGCAGGCGCTGCTCCCGTTGCCGCTCTCGTTGTTGGTGCCACTGTCGCTCCGCTCCCGTCGTCGTCGCTGCTCCTGTTGCCGTCGATCCGAGCTGGTTACCCCTCGCTTTACAGGATCACACCTGATCGTAACGGTCAGGAATCGATAAGGCGTACGTCAGACCGACCCGTCGCTATTGCTATGACTCCAGGACACCTGTCCGGGAATAACCCAACCCGACTCGATTTACTCTTGGGCTTCAGTTCCGCCGCGGATCCTAGATCCTTTTCCAACTTGCTACTTGACTTATCCTTTTTTATGACTCGTACAGCCGCCGGACTTACCCACATGGGGTCCTTGAGCCACGGATCACAGATCCTTGCGCACTCGCTCTATGTCCCATACTTGAGACTGTCGGACTTATCCATGGGGGGTCCTTCAGCCTATACCCCAAATTCCTCCAAGGAAACTTTATCGCTTAAATGGTAGACTTACCCTTGGAGGGTCTTTCACTTAACTCATCCAGCTTCCCTAGAAGTGACCCAGTGGCCCTCTTTATATAGCGCCTGAGGTGCCCGTTATTTCTTGGAATCTCGCTTCCTGCCGTTAGTCCTTCATTCCCCTGTTCTCGTCGTAAATCCTTCCTCCAATTCCCGTCGCATTTCCATTGGCGGCATCTCTTTGTCAGCTTGGGGCCCCGCCTTCGATTCTAATTGTTACTATGCAGATCACTGGACTTTATCCAGATATGCATTTCAAAACACAGCATTTTCAAAACACAGCTACGGTGTCGTGGGCCGCTTCGTTCCCCGCCGTCCCCGCTCTATCCTTAAAATTCGAGTGCGGACGCGACGGTTATTCCTCTTTCTCCATCTTCCGTGCGCGCAGCCGTGCTGGTCATTTTGCCCCCGCTGTTGCCAAGCCGTCTCCTCTTTCTCCTGAGGCAGCTTGACACGGCTGGCAACAAATTAACAATTTAAAAAATTTGTATTGTGTTACAACATTTTTTATATTGCATCAAATAGGTACATCTGCAGTTTTGGGCGCCGTTCCGGATTGACTTTATTGTATAGATCTTTATTGTATAGTCATTGTTTTTCATGTAGGCTGTCACGTAATATTTTTTTTATAATGTATTACGTGGGTGTAACTTGAAATATGAATCATGACTTGACATTCTTGACATTCTCCCGAAAAAGTTTTCAATCGTCGTTCAGCTCTAAAGGAAACTACCTTAAGGATAGGTTCCGGAGTTCCTATTGTATAATCTTTAGTTTTTAGAGTCCAAATATACCGTTTGTATCGTAGGATGAGGATGCTTATCAGTATCAGTATAATGAATGAAATGGCCAATGCTACGTAAAACATGGTTGTCTGGTGGTCCAGATGGTACAGTGAATTCTTTTGTGCTGATTTGGTGCGAGCCCTTATGGTCCCTAATATACAAGATGTGCATCTATTGAATTCGTTTTCATAAAAACCTATAAAACGATGGGCATTAACAGCCATTATTGTTGAGTCAAGAATCTTGACTCAAGATTGTATTTAAAATGTCCAACAAATGTCCAAGTATCATTATAGTATTAGCAGTTAGTATCGCTGACCAACTCCAAGTGAACTAACTTGGTGGAGAAACAACAAAACACTGCTACATATTTCTTGTCTGGCCCATTGGTTCGAATCTTATGATGAATCCATATATAATTGTTATGTATCTTCGTTTCCCATTATTAAAAAAGATCATTTTTGGTTTGTTTTTAGGCCGTCTAGAACTTTATTGTTATAACGTTTTATTGAGAATGAATCTTAACAATAACAAAATGTCGCGGCCGCGCTGACAACAAAAGCATCCAGAGCTCATCCAGAGCTCGGCAGCAATCAGTAGCGGCTATGGTCATATATAAGGCTGGTGCAGCGGGAGCTCAAGGGCGTAGTATGTCTGGCTCGGTTGTGTGCGTTGCCAAGTGCGTTGTCGTTGTTAGAGTTTGCTGACCAATGCACTTCCCATAAGTGGGACTTTAAGGCATATATTTGTGATCATATGTCCACTGGCTATTTGGCCGGGGCTTTATGTTTATGTAACAACATTGTGGCACAATATTTTTATTGCTACAGTAAATGCTTGCTATAATGACCCATGCATATTACAGGAGCAAAACTGGATTTTTCGCATCATAGGACAGGATAGAACATTCTAGTCTGCATCGCTACCCGAATTAACCCATCAGATCTGAAGATGGGACTAACGTTGCATGGGAACTCTTTTTGTCCACTATAAGGTGGACAAGGTTTTTTAAGGTTTGTGCTTTTTACACTCCGTGTTAGTTTTGATTCACTGAATCGTGCGAACGATAATGTGGCGTGCCTGTTTCAATGAACTTAGACATATAGCCTTCGTTGGTGCCCTGTTAGCCTTACAACAAATCAAAGAGATCCTTCACCTAAGAGAAGTATGCTGGTCTTAATGAGTTCTGGCTCATTTGTCAAGATTCAAGGGTACCTGATTATACAAATCATCATTCAGAAGCTAGACCCTACTACAAAGGCCAAGTCGGAGGATTTTCTTGCAGGAAGCAAGGAGTTCAGCCTTTCATCGTGGGAGTTCATCGCTCGATTTGTAAAGCAAAGGTGCCGGACGCTCGAAAGTGTGTACTTTTCTTTAGCTACGACTACACCAGCTAACCAAGCGGGGCGAAGATAGACCATATGCTACTTTCTGCGCCCTCTGCGTTGTCACTGCGAACGCATTACTTAGTTTTCCAAGATTCCTTGCCAATCAAAGATCGTCACGACGAAGTGCGGTATTGTTTTGTTTTCTGAAGGTGGACCATTATGCTTGTAAATGCACGTATTACTACGAATACAGTTGCTGTTAAAACTCTACTTTCTCGGTCCAATTTACACCGTCGTGGCCCAGGAATAATACCGAATCCTACCAACAGTCAATATCCTCGATCGTGACCGATTAGGAGACTACATGACTTGCCGAGCGCTACTGGCTAGCTACAAATAAAACGGCTGTATTAAAGCTCTATCTGGAAAACTATTTTTTTTTAACAAAAGATTCCGACTACACGTAAATATTCTGGTATCAAAGCTGATTTTTTTTCGGTATTGTTTATATTGTTTGTTGTTGAATCGCCTGGTAGAATCGTGGGTTCGGCTCTTGTTACGTAGCTTCTTGGCAAAGAAAAGTCTTTGTGCCCTGCTTGATGGTGCATTTTATCGTTGGAGGATTAGGTATCGAGCTCTGGATGTCCTTTATTTAGGCAATATTATAGTTCGGTATAGACTGTTCATTACAGACAGGGGCAGATTACAGACCCCACAACTGTGCAAGTGGCGGCCCTGATGGAAAGGATTGCACGTCTCGAGTCGGAGCTGGAAAAGGCAAGGGCAAGTGGAGGACAAGGAGAGGCCGCCAGAAATCCCGTTAGAATCGGGGCACGCAGCGTTGGAGTGAGCGGTGCGGCGAATACACCGCCATGTTTAAGTGGAATGATGCAAACGGAGCTTGGAGTGACGCCATCGCTGCAGTTGCCGGCACAATTGAGTGCATGTTTGCCGCCACAATGGAGTGGAAATTTGGCGCCGACGCTGGGCGGCCATTATGCAAACGGGCAACCTGTCACACGGACATACACACCAACAACAACAGTGGGCTATTCTCTGCCATTTTTTGTGACCGCCACGGCGCAGCCAGGGCTAGGTCATGACCATCCGCCACGAAAGCCGACACACAATTTGGAGGTATCTGCACCATCGCACCTGCCATATGAAGTGGCGCCTGCGAGCATACCTGGATGGACCGTGACTTTGACGGTCAGCCAGAGGAATGGCCAATATTCCTGTGCGCGTTCACGGAGACAACGGCAGCCTACCGGTGTACACAACTGGAAAACAACCAGCGGCTAGTGAAAGCCCTGAAAGGCGACGCCCGAGAGACAGTGAAGTCGTTGCCCATCCATCCCAGCAACGTAGAAGCCGTTATGGAGCAGCTTCAATTTCGGTATGGACGTCCGGAGCTACTCATCCGTAGCCAACTGGATAGCGTGCGCGATGTGCAGCCAATTCAGGAGGCCAACATCGCAAAGATCATCCCGTTCGCAACGAAGGTGAGCAACCTGGCAGCGTTCTTGCAGTCAACCACGATCGGCAGCCAGCACCTAGGGAACCCAACCCTAATGGAGGAGCTGATCGCCAAGTTGCCGCTGAGCAAGAGGTTGGACTGGGCGAGGCACGCGGCCACGATACAACCGTATCCGACAGTGGTGCACCTGAGCGAATGGCTTCATGAATTCGAAGGACTGGTGTGCACTGTCACGGACGTTGGAGCCAAGGAGCAACCGAAGCGAAGGATCTTGCACGCGAATAGTGTTCGCGAGGAGGGGCGGTATGCCGACCGCCCCAGATGTTGCCCTATATGCGAGGGACAACACCAGATCAAGGACTGCAAGGAATTCAACGGCGTTTCTACGACGACGCGGATCGAGTCAGCGAGGAAGTTGAGGCTATGCTTCTCGTGTCTGGAGCCCGGACACATGTCCCGGTTCTGCAGGAAGAGCCGCGGATGCAACGTCCACGGATGCCAAATGAGGCATCACTACCTTCCCCACGAGTCACCTGGACATTCTAGACAGCCGTACGTCGCAGAGGGAGGCCGCAGGAGCAACCAGAGAAGCAGCAGCAAACGGAGTGGAATGCCACGACCAGTGGGTTCCAACGAGAGGAGCCGTCCTACGTCAGCCGCAGTTATAGACGCGGGGCGTGAGCAGGATGAAAGGCGATCGACCTGAGCTGCGTTGACTCGTATGGATGCCACCTACTATTCCGGATTCTACCCGTGACGTTGTACGGGGAGAATACGCAGGTCGACACCTATGCACTGCTGGATGAAGGATCGTCTGTCACGCTCATCGATGACGAACTCATCCGCAGCCTGAACCTGAAAGGCGAGAGTCGCCAACTGAACGTGCAACGGTTTGGTGGGAAATCTGCCAAAGAGCACAGGAAAGTGGTCAGCCTGCAGATCAGTGCAGCGGGCAAGCCAAAGCGCCATGGGCTGAAGAACGTGTATGGAGTAGCCAATTTGAACCTTCCGATGCAGAGCCTGTACAGGCAGTGGAGGCAAATGCGCGCCTGCCTGTGAAGCCGTACAACAATGCGACGCCAAGGATCCTAATTGGACTGGATCATGCGCATCTTGGAATACCCCTCAAAACAAAAAGCTATGGATCTGGAGGACCATTTGCAGCAGCCACCGCACTTGGATGGGTGGTGTATGGACCGGTGAGCGGAAAGGTGAGCTCACCGCTTCAGAGTTCGTTGAGAAGATGGTCAGCGACTATTTCGAGATCGAGAATTTCGGAGTAAAGCCGGCACAGCCAGTCGCAGCTGGCGGAGTGGAGCTGGCGCCGTTAGTCGCAGAGTCGACTAAGCGAGTAGGTCGACCATATGAAACCGGGCTTCTATGGAGAGACGACGTGGTGAGACTGCCGGAGAGCTACAATATGGCGCTCAAGAGACTCGTCAACATTGAAAGAAAAATGAGACGCGACGTGGACTTCGCGCGGGCCTATAAAGGATTGATGGACGATTACATGAAGAAGGGTTATGCACGACGACTGGAGCCCCAGGAAGTCCAGAGGTTCCAGGAAGGCAAGCTATGGTACCTGCCGCATTTCGGGGTGGAAAACCCGAACAAACATGGAAAAATCCGGCTGGTCTTCGACGCGGCTGCCAAGGTGAACGGAGTGTCCCTCAACTCAGCGCTGCTGAAAGGCCCACAGCGCTACAAACCACTTCCAGCAGTGCTCTTCCATTTTCGGGAAGGAGCAGTTGGGGTTTGTGCAGACATCAAGGAGATGTTTCACCAGGTACTGATGCAGCCACAAGATAGAGGTTCCCAGAGGTTCCTGTGGAGGAACGGAGATGACCAGCGGGAGCCGGCTTGCTCACCATGTTCGGCGGACTACGTGAAGACCTTGAATGCCTCGCAGTACAGACCCGCGAGCAGCCCTGGCCATCAAGGAATACCACTACGTGGACGACTACGTCGACAGTTTCACCAATGAAGAAGAAGCTATCGCCGTTTCGACACGGGTGAGAGAAATTCACGCAGATGCAGGATTTGACTTGTGTCGATTTACTTCCAGTTCGGCAAGTGTGGTCAGAGCGTTGAACCCACTTGAATCCATCGCTAGCGTCAGATGGACCAAAGCTGAGGAGAAGGTACTAGGAATGTTATGGCAGCCGGCTACAGATGACTTCAAGTTCGGCATCAAATATCATCGAGTCCCGAGAAGCGTGATGACAGGGGAACGCGTCCCTACCAAGAGGGAGTTCCTAAGCCTGGTCATGTCCACATTTGACCCGATTGGATTCCTGAGCTGCTACATGGTGACTGCCAAATTGCTAATGAGGGAGATTTGGCGGAAAGGAGTCAACTGGGACGAGCCGCTACCAGCTGATTTGGCCGCAGCCTTTGAGGATTGGCGGAAAGAAATGAGGAAGATCGAAGAGTTCCGATGTCCGCGCTACTACTTCGGCGGTGGACGCGTGCGGATGCTACAGCTGCACATCTTTGTGGACTCCAGTCAGTCGGCGTTCGCAGCAGCGGCCTATTGGCGGGCCACTTACGAGAACGGAGACGTGCACGCGAATTTCATAAGCTCCAAGACGAAATGCGCTCCGATGAGGACTATGTCGATCCCGCGACTGGAACTTCAGGCAGCAGTATTGGGCACGAGGCTGATGGACACCGTCAAGCAAGAGCACGGTGTGGCGATCAGCAGCTGCGTATTATGGACGGACTCTAAGACTGTGTTGCACTGGATAAGCAGCACCCACCGGAGATACAAACAGTTCGTCGGTAATCGAGTGGCGGAGATCTTGGAATCCACGGAGGCGTCCCAGTGGAGATGGATTCCGTCTGGCGAAAACGTGGCAGACGACGCGACGAGGCCGCGCAAGGCCGTGGACCTGAGCATCGGTTCGAGATGGCTAAGCGGTCCACCATTTCTTCGAGGACCAGAGGAGAGCTGGCCAAGATCGAGCGAGGGGTGGATCCCTCCGACGCCCGACGAAGAGGAAATGAAATGTGAGTTTGCTTTGGTCATGGTAAATTTCATATCCCTGCAGAGATTCTCCAACTACAATCGACTATTGAGGAGCACCACCTGGGTGCTCAGATTTATTCGTCGGTGCCGTGGACTACGATACGATGGAGAGGATCACGGACTGACGTCGATGGAGTGCGCTGAAGCTGAGCGCGCACTAGTACCTCAATCGCAGCGAGAAGCGTTTGCTGAGAACGACCAAGGGAAGGCCGCCAAGGGCAGCCGATTACATGGTCTGTCCCCATATTTCGACGAGGACGGAGTAATGCGAGCCAGCGGACGTCGACCGATCATTCTGTGTCACGATGAGGCACTGGCGGAGATGATCGTGCAGCATCACCATCGGAGCGATCCGGCAGAAGTTCTGGATTACGAACTTACGGAGGCTGCTACGAAGGGTGGTGAGCACATGCAACGTTTGCAAGCTGCGAAGGGCACGACCAACTCAGCCCGAGATGGGTCCTCTACCAGAGGACCGGCTGGAGGCCAACGGATGGCCCTTTAAGTTCACCGGATTGGACTATTTTGGACCGCTATTTGTGACGGTTGGACGACGCACGGAGAAGAGGTGGGTGGCACTGTTTACGTGTCTAACCACAAGAGCTATCCACTTGGAGATGGCTCACGATTTGTCCACCGATTCCTGCATAATCGCTATGAGGAACTTCATGTGCCGACGTGGACCCGTCGTCAGGATTAGGAGCGACAATGGAAAGAACTTTGTTGGAGCCGACCGCGAAGCCAGGAGGTTCAGCGAAGTGTTCGAGCCTGCACAGATCCAGGGCGAGCTGTCGTCCAAAGGAGTCGAATGGGTCTTCAATTGCCCGGCGAACCCAGCTGAGGGTGGCGCCTGGGAAAGGATGGTGCAGTGTGTGAAGAAGGTGCTGGCGCACACGATGAAAGAACTTGCGCCCAAGGAGCACGTACTGGAGAACCTGCTGATTGAGGCGGAAAGCATAGTGAACTCTCGTCCGCTCACTCATCTACCAGTGACGGTGGACCAGGAGGCTCCACTGACACCCAACGACTTGCTGAAGGGAGCACCCGATGTTCCAGACCTTCCCAAGGATGACGGACAGGAGTTCGTGAGATGCGCTACCAGGAAGCAGTGGCGCATAGCGAGGATGATGCGGGATCGTTTCTGGAAG
This sequence comes from Drosophila pandora, assembly GCA_021223865.1. Classification (NCBI taxonomy): domain Eukaryota; kingdom Metazoa; phylum Arthropoda; class Insecta; order Diptera; family Drosophilidae; genus Drosophila; species Drosophila pandora. The sequence goes on along the minus strand of JAJJHT010019178.1, from coordinate 279,957 downwards.
AGATGGATGCATGAGTACCTGCCTACACTTGTGCGCAGGGAGAGATGGTGCAAGCACGTCGAGCCAATTCGCCGAGGAGACCTGGTGTTCATCTGTGATCCTGCCATACCACGAAGGGAGTGGAAACGAGGCGTCGTGGAAGAGGTGTTCACCGGAAGAGATGGAGTACCTCGTCGAGCGGCAGTGCGGACTAACGATCGAGCCAAGACTATAATGCGTCCCGCTTCGAAGTTAGCTGTCCTGGATGTGGTGAATGCGGCTGCTTCACGGGGGTGGGGATGTCGCGGAACGGATTAGGTTATCGATAGTTAGTTAAGTTTAAACTAAGCGCCGCAGTATTTTTGTATCGATAGCTTTGGTATTTAAGTTTAGGTTATTTGGTCCCACGAAAAAAAGGTAAACAGAGGGAAACAATTTGGCGGAATTAGACCGATTTGCGCCATCACAATAAGAGGGAAGAGAAACTGCGGTAGGTTAAAGAATAAGTAGTTGTAAAAGATAAGTAATGAATGTAACTCTTCCAGAATAAAACCCATCAACAACACAGAACTCCAACTGTTGTCCAGCACTAGTGTTTTGAAGTGTTTAAAGGCATTCTCTGTGATCGGCCAAGCGGCGACAATGAGATAAAGGACAGAACAGAAAAAAGATCTAAAGCTGAATAATATAATATAAAGACTTCGCTTGGCAAGACGAGTACCCAAAAGACAACGAATACCTGAAGTACTCACAACGACACGTGTTGGGACTTGTGCCAGCATCAAATATTACAAATATCACTAATTAGTTCTCTCAGTGTAACTAGCCGCAGCGGTCCACTAAAAGCCCGTTTTGATTCTTTTTGATTTCGTTTTGATCTTTTTTGATTCTTCTTTAATCCATAGCATATGCACTTTGAGAGCTTTGGTAAAGCTCTTAGTTATGCTCTTGTGTATTCGACATTGATTGGACCGGCCGCTGAGTTTGTTTTTGGGGTTAAAGTGACCAATAGTAAATATTGAAATTGAGATTGGATTTGTTTAATTCGGCCGCTATCAAAAAGCTGATAGCGTTACAACACCCTTATTAACGATCTTGAGTGACCAGGCCTGAGCGGTACCAATAATCTCCCCCCCAGTCGGACGATGCGGATTAAAGGACTTAAAGCCTGGATACATGCAGAAGGACTGACAAAATCATACGTACTTCTGATTTAGGCAAGGAAACCGCAATAAAAGGATTGGTGATTCCATCGTAGATGCCTGGCAGAGGCGATGGCAAAACAGCGCCAGACTTGGAAGAAAATAAAGTTTCTACAATAAAATCAGTGGGCTTAGATTGCTTGAACTCCGAACATCGAAACGGTCTATCAAAAAATGGTAAAATCTGCAACCGCTCAAATCAATGTCAAATACACAAGTTGTAGAAGCTCAGCAAAGGAATCTTCCAGGAAACAGTTCTTTATTATTCCACGGGCGAGAGGCGGGGCGGGGAAAAATGAGATGATTGTTATAATCATGCCATTAACTCAAATTTATGATGAGCTAGTATGCAGCAGCTCTACGATAAAAGTATCAACAAAGCTCATGCGAAACTGGGAGTAACAAACAGAATCGAAAATGCTGATAAAAACCACCGCTGCTCATCCATTTCAGAAACTGTTTAGATTATTCTAAACAGCTTTGACTTTGGCTCTTAAGGGGCTGAAGACATAGCTTTGACACAGCTCGCTCCGTCGTTCCCACAGCAGCCACCAACAGATACTATCTGTTAGGTGCGCCAGTTGAAACACTGCTTGAGCAGTGTAAAATATTCATTTTCTAACGTGACCAGAACAATTGTTGCAAGTAGGAGAGTCGCTGCCACTCATTCAGGCTGTTAAAGCTTGCAGGGCAGCAAGGTCTGGTTCAAGGAACATTAAGGAGGGCCGCTTTTTAGTAATAAGCCGAAATTAACCCAACCATGTCAGCATTGTCGTAAATCGACACGAGACGTCATGAATAACCGATTGGGGCCATATGAATTATAAAAAGTCCTCAATTCTCCGAAACCAAGAACTGCGGTACCAAAAGCGCGGTTTTCAGTTTTTACTGTTTATTCCCACAGACCGCCAAAAAGGATAAAGCATGGAGGATTAAACCGCCAATTGATAGTTTCTCATGAAGCGAATTCGGATAATCCTGGCTTAGGAATCGTCACTTCCACTTGATCAGTTAATTTTTGGTACCCACAAAAATGGTAGCAACCGACCATATCTGTCTGGGCTTTTTTTCGCAAACAAATAAACCGTATAGGTTCGCTCTGAAATGAAGCTATGGAAAGTTTCTTGACAATGTTTGTAGTGAATCAGAATACGCTTACATAAAATTTCAATTACATTTAAATGGCTAAAGGAAATTTAACTCGTTGAGTTTGACCAAAACTTGAACAGATTTTCCGCCACTTTGAGAGCAGGGATTTGAAAAAGTCATCCCATAATACATTTTTTCCTGCTCAGCTTCTGCAATAAAATCCGTAGTGACTTCCTCATCAAATACTGGCACTTACCTCGTAATTTCGCTTAATCCAAAATTTTCCAATAGCTCCATGCTGTACATGATTGGAAGAATAATCACCTGTATTAACCTTATTGTAGGTTTCCAGTTCCCGAATTTTGCGAAGAAGATAATCGATCGTCAAGAGTATTCATCCACATAAATCATTTTTCATGAAACCAAAACGCGTCTTCTGCCCAAGAGGCAAGCCGTTTCTCAGGCTGGCTTCAATCATAAAATCCACACATTTGATGCAGGACCCCCATTTCCTTACAGTTCACCCCGGCTTGTCTTCGTAGCATCCTTTCTCTGCTTGCGAAAGAAGATGCTTGCGTAAGATATCGTGCAAGGTAATGAATATAATAGCCATAAGTTTTCCGTTGCGCCGTAATGATCACAAAATCAAACCGGGCCCGATCACGTTGGGTTCACCAATCTATAATTCTATCAGCTTTTTGATAGTGGCCGAATGGAACAATTGTAAATTCAATTTTAATATTTATTAGTGGATCAGTTTAACCAAAAAACAAACGCAGCGGCCGGTCAAACACAATTCCAAAATACCAGTGAAGAACAAAGAGCTTGTGCGCAGAATCTCTACCAAAGCTGCCAAAAGCTCCAATGCGCGACAAATAACAAAAAAGCGTTTTCGAAACTGAGAGACAGACAGACAAGAATAAATGCTGATAACAAGCCTCTGCAACTAAACATATTAAAATTATTTTAAATGGTTTTGTTGGTGGTTGCTTGGTGGTTACTCCATTATATAATTTAGGCAAGGTTATGGAAATAAAAGCAATAAGTTCTACGAACTGTTCATCCGTAGAGCGTTATGTGGCCACTATCGTCGAACTTGAACTCGCTGGGGTAACGGTAGGTTCCTGAGTCGTAGTCAAAACCTATAGAAGGACTGACTTATGTTAACTCACTAATATCTAAAATCTAATGTTAATACAAAAAAAAATATTTGAATCATATGGGTGAAACCTCTAAAACTTGTAAGTTACCACAGATATTTCTATTCGGCCTGTTGTCCCCTGTTAAGTCATGGGCATTTAATATTAAGTCACAAGAACACAAATGAACACACAAGCATAACAAATATATAATATAGAAAATATTGGCTCATAGCCTACAAAAAGAACGATGAATGTTAAGGAATCAAACCCTATGGAAACAACAAACTGAAACACAGCAAAACTGCTGACAGTACACTTTAATGCAATCGACAAAATATTGCAAAATATTACACTTTAAATCGTTAATTTATCATTTTTACGTTTTTGCTATATTTCCGCCAAAGCAATATCCATGTATCAAATTAGCTATAAATATGGAACTTTTGCTTTAATAAAGTTAGTCTCAGACAAACCTATTATGAACTCATTATTTCTCCACGTCCAATTTGTTCAAATGCAAGTTGCGGCATCAAACCATCAATCGGTTTATGTACCCTTTGCATCCCCTAATTAATATAGATGAACATTTTGGTGACCCCGACGTGAGCCTGCAAGCCCAGGATCACCATTCAGACAAGAGTCAAAAGGAACGAATAGTGATTTCTATCGCTTCACAATAGAAATTTCAGGAAGACTCCTGCTAAGAGAGCAATAGGATCTTCACAGCAGTGTGCCTCTGTTCCTCTAATCGATAGATTAAGGGCACCACACCTCCCTTAGACCATCAAAAAGGGTTCAGTTTCTTCGACCACTCTCGGTAGCGAGTCGGAGCGCATCCAGCTACTAGCACTCTAGCAGCAAATAAAACTCTCCCAACGGTCAGAAAAAAAGAACAAAAAGATGGAAAGGGAGAATATTGCCCTTAAAATTGTTATAGAGCCAGCCGTTGATGAGGCGAGCACTCAAGGCCTCCTAGATGCCCAGCAGGAAATTAGGCAAGATGCATCCGTAATTACAAAAAGGATGGGCTAAATCGAAAACAAAAGACATCATACTTTCAAACGAAACTAGCCATTCTTGAAGAGGCTTGAAAAAGATTCGTTAAAAAGGATTCAAAAGTCCAAGGAACGGTCAGGACCGAAAGCTACATCAAGTATGCTGAGGACCTCCGGCTCAGTTGCGAGATATATGCTGCCACTTTCGAAAGAAACCGTGACAAGCTGATGCAAGGCACGAGTCGAAAGGAAGAGGCTCAAGAACAATGGGAAAGTCAGGTTCAAGAGTAATCCCATGTCGTTGTCCCCATGGATAAACGATTAGCCGGATTATGTCGGCACCAAGGAGAACTAGTAGAGTCTGTAAACGGGGCCTTACGAGAGATAAAGGCATCAGGGGGAGGCCCAGGAGACCTACTTAAATCATTACGGGCTCAAGTCCAAGAAATCCAATTGACAGTCTACAAGAAATTTGAAAACCACATAGACAGTGGATAAGACAAACAGGCATACCTACAACTGCAAGCAGAGGTGTAGAATGCACATATGGCAAAGGTTAGCCCTACGACAAATAGCATTGATGTGCAAATGCCCCGGATAAACATTCCAAAATTTGACGGTGATGCAATTAAATGGCAATTCCATGATCTATTTTCCTGTATGGTCCATGATACTTACATGCCATCAGTAAAGAAAATGTGGCACCTAAAAACTGCTCTTTCTAGAAATGCGGAGAGGTTGATACGCCACAACGAGCTAAATGAGGACAACTATTCAAATACATGACATAATAGTTGGATCATACGATAATCCTCGGCTCACCGCGAATACAGTTATTCGTCGGCTACTTCATCAGAGCCCAGTCTCTGACAGTGCCAAATCAATACAGGAGATGTATATAACAACCTTAGAAACCCTTGCGTCATTAAAGGTATCCACATTGGATGCGTTTCTAGTGGTATTACTTACCGATAAGCTTGACATGACTAATAGGGATCTATTTGAGCCGACAGTTGAGATCAGATGAGATCCAGCCCCTACAAACGATGCTAGAATTCTTAGAGCAATGAATCAGAGTCATGAGCTCAGGAAGGACAAAGGCAAAATTTAAAAAATAGTCAAAAAATCTGGCGTGCGCGACCAGCTCGCCAGAAAGACAATCATCATGTTGCTTTTGCAAGGCTCCAAATCACGCGTTATATAAACGGGAGGAGTTCCCCGCAAAAACAGTATCAGAAAGATTAAATTGGGTACAAAAACAAAAAATGTTGTGTGTCAACTGTTTCAAGACCGACCACAAACCAAAGGAATGTAAAGGAAGGATCTGTTTCAAGTGCGACAAGAACCTTGTTGCACCTGGAATCCACAAGCCTTCATTCCCCAACTGCCGGTGCCACGGCTAACAGGAATTACGGTAGACAAGTAGCTAAATTTCTAGTTCTGCTAGACTCAGGATTAGCATCAATGTTGTCATTAAAACGCCACTATACAAAGCTCCGCATCGAAGGCATTGGAGGGCAATCAAAAATGAGCAGAGCAAGAGTAACTTTTCTCATTAATTCTCATATTCACATCATAGCTGACCAACCAGCTCAATCACTTACTCATTGTGCATTAAAAATACCCAATGAGTGTCCATTAGCTGATTCTCAGTTTCGGCACCGAGCACTATTATTCGCTACAGAAGAAGGTCGGAAGAGATGGTGCCATGCTACAAAACACGAAGCTTGGATGGTTTGTAGCAGGTCGAATTAAAGAAACTGCCGCATTGATTGAAAGGTTTTGAAAGCTAGACGATTTGGACAACCAAACGAAACATCGGTCTCCGACAGAGGTACATTGTGAGAAACATATGAAGCTTGTTTGTAGAAACTCTGAAAAGAGCAGAAGACGGAAGACTTATTGTGAAACTACCGTTCGCCGAACACCCTTGGGAAAGGGTATGCAGACTTCATGAAAGAATATGAAGCCTTGGGACATATGAAGCTTGTTCCAACAACACATGTACCCTAAAATTCCTACCACATCACTGTGTTCTGAAACCTGACAGCAGCAGCACAAAACTGCGAGTGGTATTCGATGCTTCGTGCAAAACATCAAGTGGAAAATCGTTGAACGATATGCTACATACAGGACCTACTGTTCAGAGCGAGCTATTGTCCATACTACTACGCTTTAGAACACACAAATATGTGTTCACGGCGTACCCAAAGAGGATACCGTGAGCGATGTGAAATTGGGTGAGACCTTGGACCAATACAGTGTGAAAACCCTCGGCCTCATATGGATGCCCAATAAGGATCAACTTTGCGGACGAACGCAGCAAAGCGAAGCTCTGGTTATCACAAAGCGGGTGGTTTGCTCTGAGTTGTCACAAATCTTTGACCCAATAGGTTTGTTTGTGCCAGTTTTCGTAAAAGCAAAGATATTCATGCAACAGCTCTGGGAATTCAAAATGGCGTGGGATGATGAAAACTTGGGATGATAAAACTTCAGTCAGACTGGAAAAAGTATCGTTCCGACCTGCAAAGTCTAAATAAATTGCAAATTCCAAGACATACATTTTACAGAAAGGTTTCAGTCACGCAAGAGCTACACACTTTCGTGGACGCCTCAGAAAGGGCCTACGTCGCAGAAATATACGTACGGTGAGACTGCTATTTTCCAAGTCCAGAGTGGCTCCCACTGCGAAGCAATCCTTGCCCAGACTAGAGTTGTGCGCAGCAGTCCTAGGCGCTAAAGTGACGCATAGTGTCAGACAAGATTTACGCTTGTCTTTAGACAAGGTTTCTGGGTTCTTTTGGACTGATTTATCTGTCGTTTTAGGGTGGATCAATGCAACGGCTTCCACTTATCATACGTTTGTGGCAAATCAGATAGCCAAGATTCTAGAAGTGACAAGACAGTCTCAACGGCGTCATGTATCCGCAAACAATGCAGCCGACGTCTTGTCCAGAGGAACAAGAGCGAGGACTATGGACTTCTGTTCTTACATGGATCAAGGGAACCTCTGACTGCTCCTCCTGATACCAACATCATCTCGTGCGGGAAACCATTAATAAAAAGATAGGAACTGGTATCACGACTGAAGAACGCCTTTTGGAAACAATGGTCATGTGATTACCTGCAAGAACTCTAGAATCGGCACAAGTAGAAGCATGTCTCCAAATATAAAAGAGGGATTGCTAGTCCTTATAAAGGAAGTCAATCTGCCTGCAATGAGCTGGCCTATGGGAAGAGTTCTCAAAACGTATCCTGGACTAGACAACCTCGTTCGGGTAGTGGACATCAAAACGTCATCTGGAATATTCAAGAGGCCAGTGACGCGGCAAGCTCCACTGTTCCCAGAAGATGTCAACAACAAGCGACCCCTGGACGAAACCCTCAAGGTTGACCAGTTTAATGAGCCTCCTGTACAACGCAGAAAGGGAATCTCATCAATGCCTATAATTCGAACGCTTATGCATCTATTTCCACTAGCGATGGCAACGCCAATTAAAGTGACGGAATTCAGTAACAAGCCAGGAATATTCTACGAACGTTTGGGAACCACAATGATGGTATATTACGACTTGGATCCATACTGAAATGGTATGAAGGTACTTTCAGTTGGGTTAACGGAGCTCTCACACAAATGCCAGGAGTTGATGAACGTAGCAGCATGCAGTTCCATTCTGGACGATTTTAAATATCTATTTCACTTCCTCTCTTTATCTTAAAGCGGACGGACGTGTTTTTTTTGTGCGCACTACGTTTTTGTAAAACTTGCAATAAGCTTTAAACAATCGGTGTTTATTTTCTTTACATTTATAAAAACAAATTACAATTTCGTAGATCCGTATCGCTTCGCGTGTGCAGTGATATATTTGGAGGTAAAAATATTAATTTGTTTAATTTACTTTCCAAACATAGCCCTGCTCTGCTTCTTCATCTCCAACGGTGTTGTTGCTATTCTTTTGCTTCTACTCTCGCTCAATAGAGATTCTTATCTCTATTTCTTTAAATCTTGCTAACTTGCACTAATTGCTCTCTTTAATCTCCCCCTTTCGTTTCCTTGGTACAGTGGTTCAAGGTTCCTCATTAATAAATCAAATAATATTTTTAAATTAATTATTAATTTTTTTAAATAATTTTTAATAAATTAATTATTTAATTTTTAAAAATTTTTAATAAATTAATTATTTAATTTTAAATAATTTTTAATAAATTAATTATTTAAATTTTTTTAATAATTATGGATTTTAAATTGGTCTGTGCATTAAAGTCTTGCAATAAGACAATCTCGTCTTCCCAGCCTACCATCCATTGCTGGCTCTGTGAGAACGTGTTACACGCTAAGTGTGCCGGGTTCACGGCCTCAGTGTCGGATGCAATCTCGCGTAGGTCTGGACTCCACTTTTGCTGTGACGGTTGTCGTGCTGTTCAGGACGAAATGAGGTCGTTCATGAGGCAGACTAAAAGCGGTTTCAAGGAGTTGATTAGTGGTTTTCGAAAAATCAATGACCAACTCTGTGCGCTTGATACACAGTTTAGTAGTCTTCAACTACTAAATGAGTCTCCAAAGCGTAAGAAATCCGCTTTTAGTGATGTGCTCGGGTCGAATAATCTTCAGCCAGCTCAGCCGACAAATATACAGCCGCTTATATCTCTGGCCACCCCAAGGGCCGGACCTGAGAAAAATTCGGCTTCCGAATGTCTCGGGTTCAATGAGCAATTGTCCGATATGTCCTCTGTGGCATCGCTTCAAGTGATCCCAGACCCAATAATTCAAACTCCTGTAACAGTCACCAAACAGGGTAATAAACCGTCCGGACCCCCGGTACGCACTGATGCCGCAGTATTAGTTACGGCGGCACCAAAACCCTTGCAGGTGATCCCACCATCCAAACACATTTTTGTTTCCCGGCTTGCCCCTGATACTTCGGAGATTGATATCTCGGCTTACATCAAAGCCAAAGCAAAAGCCGACATAAAGGTGGTGGATATTACAAAATTCAAATATTCTTACACCAGGCACACGTCATCTTTCAAAATACGTGTGCCCTTGCAGATGTTCAAGACGATCTGTTCCGCCAGCTTTTGGCCAGAGAACATTTTCGTCCAAGAACATCAGCCAAGTACGGTGAAAAAAAAGATAACCAAACCTGTGGGTGTAAAACTCCCACATGTTAAGGCCACTGATCAACCTTCCACCTCTTCTTCCTCAATCCCAAAAAACTAATGTCTTCATTAACACTTACCTATCAGAATACAAGAGGGTTACGTAGTAAACTTCCCAAACTGTATTCTGATAGTTCTTTTTTTGCATCCCATATTATTGTATTTACAGAAACTTGGTTAAAGCCGGAGATCTTAAGCTCCGAAGTTTTTCCTAGTAGGTACACCACTTTTAGATGTGATAGAACCTTGCGAAGGGGAGGAGGAGTGCTAATTTCTGTAGACTCCAAATTCGCTTCTGAAGAGGTAAAATCACAAGAGTTTGGTGACATTGAATTTCTTTGCATCAAAATCACTTTGTCCGATCAATCTTTGTATGTTACCTGTTCGTACATACCACCTTCGTCCGAACCGCCAACATACTGGCAACATTTGTCCGCTATTCGTTTGGTTTTCGATCGTCTGTCTGATGGTGACCAGCTGATAGCTCTGGGTGACTTTAATATCCCAGAACTTATGTGGTCCAATGTTGATAATTCACCGTCTTTACAGCTTAACTCCCACCATGACTTCCCTGAGGGCATGTTTGACATGTCACTCGGGCAAATTAACCACGTCAGAAATTCTTTAGGTCGGCTGTTGGACTTATGTTTCGTTTCTGATCCTGATGGAATTACTCTTTCCAGAACTTTGCCCCTTTCTAACCCTGAGGATCCATATCATCCCACTCTTGAGGTTTCAATCGAAAATAATTACTTTTTTGACCTTAAGTCTACAGTTAAATCTCAGAAAGTTCGTTTCTTTCGTAAGGCTGACTTTATGAAATTAAATAAGTTAATTTTGGAATTTGATTGGTCTGATTTACTGGCATGCGAGGATATAAACATCGCATTACAAAAATTTTATTACACTTTGAACATATTTTTCGACGCTTGCGTGCCGTGGAAATATCCGTCCGCTTCAACGAATCCGCCTTGGTATACAAGGCACCTTATAAATTTAAAGAATAGTATGAGTAGACTTTTAAACAAACATAGATTATCTGGCTGTACAGTTAGTTATTCAAGATACTTAGTAGCTCGGTCCAATTTCACCGTGCATAACGCAGAATGTTATAGGAGTTATATTCGCCGCTGCAGGATTCAGTTTACTCAGGATCCGAAGCAGTTTTATAACTTTGTAAACACTAAGCGTAAACATGTATCTTTTCCCCCACTGCTTACGTTTGAGAACTCTTCTGCGAACACCGATCAGGCGATGGCCGATCTCTTTGCACAGTTTTTTCAAACTACCTATTCACCTAGCAGCAGTTTAGCTCAGCCTTACACTTATAATATCCAATCAGCCAACCTTATATTTTGCCCATCTTTCGATCAAAGTGGTGTGTTATCGGATCTTCTTAAGATTAAGCCCGTGTATTCGCCAGGCCCTGATGGAGTACCAGGCTGTGTTCTGAAGTACTGCGCCGAGGCACTGTGCAAACCGCTTGTTAAACTCTTTAATCTATCGCTGGAAACTTCGATCTTTCCCCTTATGTGGAAGGAATCCTTCATTATTCCGCTGCATAAAAAAGGGAAAAAATCCGACGCTGCTAATTATAGAGGCATCTCTAAATTGTCAGCAATTCCAAAGCTTTTTGAAAAACTTATCACTCCACATTTGCAACACCTATGTAGTTCAATAATAACTCCGTGCCAGCATGGCTTCATGAAGCGCCGCTCCACCACTACCAACTTATTGGAGCTAACATCTTTTATCACGGATGGCTTCCGGAATGGCTTACAAACAGACGTCATATACACTGACTTCAGTAAAGCATTTGACTCTGTTAACCATTCGCTTCTTATAAGTAAACTCAGTCTTTTGGGATTCCCAACTGATCTTCTTATGTGGATTTCGAGCTACTTATCAGGGAGAACCCAACGTGTTTTCTTTAAAGATGTTACCTCGCGTTTAGTCCGCGCCACATCGGGGGTGCCCCAAGGAAGCCATCTTGGACCCCTACTTTTTACTCTGTTTATTAACGACTTGCCCCTTGCCTTAACTAATTCACTTGTACTTATGTACGCTGATGACGTTAAGCTATGCCTTCAGTATAAATTCACTAGCGCCCAGTCTAGACTTCAATCCGATTTGGATAAACTTCAAAATTGGTGTTTAGCAAATAACCTAAAGCTTAATGGATCGAAATGTAAACTTATGTCTTTTTACCGATCTAGTCCTCACCAGGCTATGTACTTTCTCTATGGGAACGCCTTAGAACGATTAACTCAGGTTAACGATCTAGGTGTCCTATTAGATTTGAAACTTAAATTTACCGACCATGTATCTACCATGGTTAATAAAGCTATGGGTGTGCTTGGTTTTATTAAAAGATGGTCAAAAGAATTTAATGACCCGTACATAACTAAAACGTTATATACATCACTGGTCGTGTGTCTGGAGTCCTCAATATGGAGTACACCAAGATCACATTGAATCTGTACAAAAAAACTTCCTTACTTTTGCTCTTAGGGGACTTAATTGGGATGCAAATCTTTACCTCCCCTCTTATCATAGTAGACTTTTACTAATCAACTTACCATCATTAACAAATCGTAGAACGATGCTGGGTGTCATGTTTCTACATAATCTTATTTATGGAAATATAGACAGCCAGCATTTACTAACACGTTTAAATTTTAACATTCCTAGTAGAAGGACCAGAAACTTTCGTCCTCTACTCCTCATCCATTGTAGTTCGACATATGCCCAACACGATCCGTTTAGGGTATTATGTTCGGACTATAATGGTCTCTACCACATCTTATCACTTTGCTCTACTAACAATCTTAAATCGCTTATATTAACCGCCTTATCTATGCAATACCCTTCCTCGTAATATCTTTCTCCTATTCCTCGCTTATCTGTCTCGGATCTATTCCCGCGATTCGAGCCGTACGTTACGCGGCAGCGTCCCTCGGTCGGTTGGACGGGAGGTGGGCTGTACGTATGCAGTGGGAACCGCGCAAAAAAAAAAAAAAAAAAAAAAAAAAAAAAAGAGCTAGAAGCAGGAAACAACCTAATTCATCTTTCTCGGCAACGTAGCTCACCGTTTAACATTGTTGGAACCATAGCCAATTCATTATTTGATTCACTCCACTCCACGTATGCAGAAGACATGGCCAAAACTATCACAAAGGTTAAGGGTAACGAGGACTTCCTCCTATAGCTGCTTCGAAACCAGTCATCCCTTGTTGACTCCACCATCAATTTGGTGCGAAGAGGAAATTGAGCTACCAACAACCGCTTAAGATCGTTGGAACAACAGATGACCCTCATAAATAAACAACGAGGGCAGTACCAAATTGCACATTTGGAGCAAGCATTTATGATCCTCACGAAACAAATGAATCTACTTGTATATGGTTTTCAGCGAATGCAGAGTAAAATAACTATGTGCTAACTGATGTTCGCCATAGAACAATCAGCAACTCGACCAAATTCGGTATCATTTATCACCCAATGAGATCTTGCCAGTTGCCACCACTGATGTTCTTCAGCTCTACCAAATCATGTATGCGCAAGGCAGTACAACTAATCGATCGTCAGATTTATTTGATTTCTTCAGCTTCGTGCCCATTCCAATTTGGGAATCGAAAGGTTGGACATTGTGCAATCTTCAGACAACGATTACAGCTGCCAATGCTCATAGAGATATTTTTATAGGTTTTTGTGAAGACGAATTCAACAGATGCAAAACTATACAAATTGATCAAATCTGGTTCTGGTTTATTTTTTTCTGGACTCTCTGTTCCTTCTTGGCCTTGCTTTTTTGTCCCTCTTGGAGATGCCTGTTGCCCTTGCCGGGAGATGTGTCTTCCCTTTACATACTTTTTAGTTGGCAGTGAATTGAACTCTTTACATTTTATAGTTCAATGGGTTCAGTGCTGCAGTGGGATATACGTATGCACTGGTAACCGCGCGAAAGAAAAAAAATGGTACTTGCACGTTGGGCTCTCCAGACGTGAATTAAAAAACTTGGGCTTGTGGTTTTATGTCCTTCTGAGGCTCGTCTTATTGTACTGCCGTCGGCGGGGACTTCTCTAATCTTCCAGGTTTTTCTAGTAGCACCTCGATTACTAGACGTGCTACCATGTACTAGAATTTCGCTCCAATGCGTTGATTTCACCGATAGCCTCCGGTGCCCTAACTGAGTGATTATGGACAACGTTTTCTGCTTTGGAATCGGGAAAATATCAGGCTCATTGGTCTGTACGATTATGAATTAATTTTTCTTTTCCAGGTTTCGGAATCATTATTATGATAGATTTTTTCTAGTTTTTGGGTAGTAGCATAGTTTTTTAATCCCTTGAAATAGGTTACAGATACCCTCTATAGTGGGGGTTATTTCTCCTGGTCTGCACCCGGTGAATGTAGTGCTTGAAGGTTTAAGTTTCGGTAGGCTAGCCATTAAGAAAAACTTGAATTGGTTGGTGATAGTTTTTCATGCGGTCTAAAAACCTTTACTTTTTAAAGAGCTGTGAGAAGTTGCATGAATCTGCATTGAATAGATTCCCAGACATTAGAGACCATTTTTTATAGATTTTCCACAGATTTGGCGATTAATTTTTCTTTGTTGGCGTGGTAATTTTTGCTACTCAAACGAGTATTAATTTCAGAGCTATGCCACAGCTTTTGATGTCCTCCTCGAAACTTACCTTTTTTTCTTCAAACAAACATGAGTACTCAAATGCTTATTATGTTAAAGCCTGATTACTGTCAGATGAAAGATTCTCCTATTTGGGAGTCATAATCCTTGGAAACAAACTCCCAAATTTATTTTTGATCTGTGTAATCCCTTGCTTTGAGATTAACGAGAATAATCATGTAGCCGCTTATTAAGGTTATCGATGTGTCTTGTAGGTAGTTTGTTGCAAGGCTGTGCTGAAAATTGTCTTTAATGTGGAAATTTTAGTTATTGTAAGATGTGTTTTTTCCAGAATCACAAGGTCCAATTTCCAATTTTCTAATTTGCACCGTATAAGACCGGCTTTACATCCAGCGAGCATGTACATTATGATGTTCTGATTTTGAATAAGGTTATGGATGGTATTTTTTTTATAAATGTCCATTATGCTCAATTTGTGACTTTGATGGATTCTTAGTAACGGAATCCTTGCTCCAATGGCGATTCAAACAAAGTCGTCATTTTGATTTCTCGCACTAAGTCATAAATATTTACATTTTATATTCTGGTGATTGGATTGATTGCTTAGATTGGTCATAATATGGGTAGCCATGTGATATGAGAGTAACTATGGTAGTATGAACTGCTGATCCGGTGAACGGGTCACAAAAGTTTTCTGAATTTCACAAGTTACAGCTTACGCATTGTTCCCATTTCAAAAAAATGGATTATCGCATGTGATTTTAGTTGCCATGGAAGTTCATTAGGTACAATATTTCTGTATCCTGAAACGTCCACAATTGTTGCCTAAAATTCTGAGATAAAGGGAGTCGGAAAGAAGTCCCCCACCCTCTCCCATTGCAACAATACATGGCCATAGACAGTTTGTATGTCTTCTGTGCTAAAATTTCATAAGCAGTGCTACACCCTTAGCTCGCAAAATAGACCTGCGGGCAACAAGTCGAAAAAAACCACGTCCAAAAGACCGATGAAGAACCAAGGAGATCCAGGATACCAAACCAATTTGTCTTCAGAAGAAACCATGGAAAACTCTTCGCTTTCACTAAACGGTATACAAATCCCTGCAAATGTCTCTAGCAATTGTATCTGTAGTTGGCAGCATTGGAATTTTTGTTTATGTAATATTCTTCCATTTAAGGGGTAGTCCATTTTAAATCGTAGTTTCCAAAGATAAGTTGAAAAGTATTGATAGAAGTTTGCTCAGAGCCTTGGTACAATATTTTAGCACCACCCTTAGCATCGAGCTGAGGTCGCAGATGAATTTTTACGTAAGTAAAGGAGGAAAAAATACATGCTTACGCCTTGTGTTTACAATGTTATAAAACTGATTTGGATCTTCAAAGAGTCTGGAAAGCTGTGGAGGGTTGGTCGTATCAAGATCAGATACAAAACATAAGTAGTAACCGACCTAACGAATTTCTAAAATGGTTAATTTGAACTAGGTAAATGTCAAACATGCCCGCCAAAAAATATTAGTTTTAGCAGATAAATTTGAAATCTTTAAGCCCTGTTTATATAGATTACGATTCTTCCTTCTCTTCGCAGAGGTTTATTTATTTATTTATTTCTGTTTCGCTATTGATTATTTTAATCTTACATGGCTACTATACAATAGAACTTACATACTACTTAAGAAATGCCTAACCAATAAGACCCTAAACGCTTGTTTATCTGAGCCCCATTTAGTTCGGAGGCTAGGCAGTAATGTATTAAAAAATGATAATGCTCTATCAATAGGCTCGTTCAAAAGGTAATTGGCCCTACGACAAGCAATCCGAAAGGGAGCAAACGAGCGAAGATCCCTCTGGGACACATTGAATTTTATAAGCCCCAATAACATGGGGCAATCAATGCTGCTAATTACTATGTTATTGATGAAAGTTAAAGCTGCCACAGTGCGCCGATCCTCAAGTGTACATATGTGGAGGAGAAGGCACCGGCTATGGTATGAGGGTAAAGGATCCACAAACCTTAAAGGAGGAAGTGCAAATTTTAAAAATTTGTTCTGCAACCGCTCAACTCTATTGGAACTTATTTTATTTGCGGGGCTCCAAATAATAGAGGCATATTCCAGCCTCAACCGGACGAATGCGGCGTAAACACTGAGTAAACACACAAATAAGACTCCAACCAACTTAACATGGAGGAATGAACACCTAATCTGAACAATTTAGCAAGTAGGTCTGCATGGCAAACTTTATCAAAGGCTTTAGAGAAGTCCGTATAAATGGCATCGACCTGACATCGGCGTTCAAAGGCTTCCAGGCAGTGCTTAGAGAAAACCACTAAGTTGGTTGTGGTGGATCGCCCAGGAAAGAATCCATGTTGATTGTGAGAAATAAAGTAACGATTCAAAAATGTTAGCATTTTGGTGACAATACGCTCAAGTAACTTGGCAATATTACATATCTTGGCGATAGGCCGATAGTTAGTGACGTCTGCCCTGCTGCCACCTTTATGAATGGGCGGGATCGAGGTAATTTTCCATCGAAAAGCAAACTTACTCGATGATAATGATAAAGAGAACAGAAATTGCAGAGGTGTAGTTAAGGATGCAATACACTTCTTAATGAAGAATGGGTAGAAGAAGAAGAAGAAGAAGATACCAGAAGATACCATCTATGTCAGGTGTATGCGACTCATTAAAATGACTAGAGGCCTCAACAATGTCACAATCTAGTGTGTCCAAGCTTCCAACCTCAAGAAGAGGCAAAATTTTCTGAAGTACCTCCTGCTCATCCCAAGAGACCTTCGGCTCAAGGTTTGAGGCAAAATATTTCGCAAAAAGTTTAGAAATGCCCTTATCGGAGTTAGCTGCCAAACCTCCATAAGACATGGAAGAAGGTATATCAAAGGATGATTTTTTCCCATTCACAAACCGCCAAAACGCTTTACGGTTGGATATGAGGCTCGCTTCAACATCAGTAATATATTGGTTGTATAGAAATTTATTGAGGAATTCAAACTCCCGCTTATATTGCCGGTACAACTCACCAGCCATTTGTTCCCCTGTCTTTAGAAATCGCTAATAAAATTTGTCCCTTCTATTATTTAAGTTTTTTAGTCCCTCTGTATACCAAGGCAGCTTGAACGACCTTCGAACCCTAACGGAGGCATTATTGTCGATAATATTGAAAAGAGCAATCAAAAACTTAGTATAACAATCATCAATCGTGTCATTCGAAAACAGGGAAACCCAATCAAAACTTACAATAGCGTTATTAATAAGTGAAAGGTTATACTCATTAAAGTGATAATAAGAAAAAGGTGAGGGGGAAGGTAGAAAACTATAAAATTCAATGTGTATCAACAATGGATTATGGTGCATATCACACGGACTTAATGGTACATTACAAATTTCTACTTTTCTATGAACGACATTATTTAAAAATATCAGATCCAGAATTCTCGATAAATCGTTATAAATATTATTTTCTTGGGAGAGGCCCATGCTAAAAATATCATCCAAAACAACGATTTCATGCGATTGGTGAACATTGCTGGGTAAAATGCCAAGGGACTCCGGGTCCCAAGACCAAACAATAGAGCTCAAGTTGAAGTCGCCAGCAACCATCAAAGCGGTAGGGTCCTCCATACTACCACAGACACTGGCGATATTTTCCATATGCGCTTGATAAGTACTGAATGCGCTGTTTGGTGGGATATACGGTGCAATGATGATGAAAGGGCCCTGAATGCCCTGGATTGAGACGGCTAGCTGATCCAGTATAGGGTCGCCAACCTTAAGGCTAACCACCGTGGCCAACATGGATCGACGGACAGCGATAATTACACCACCTCCTCGCTCACAATGGGTGCTGGATGAATCACGGTCTTTTCTAAATACTTGAAACAAGTTGGGTTCAAAGAACTTGGAGGAACTAAAGTTGCTATTGAGCCATGTTTCCAAGAGAATGATTACATCAAAATCACAGACTGAAGAATTCAAGAGAGACCACATATACCAAACACATAGCTTTTAAGATAGCCAACGTGGATACACATAAATTTTCCTTAATCTCCAGATTGGACCTATTAATGTCCAGTCGCCCTGCGAATCCAGTGACAGGTAAAGCTAAAGATATAGAGCTAATATAGTTTTGATCATCCACGCGTAGCGATGCTCTACGCTCCAGACCATGATGTAAACAAACATTTCCTCCAGACGCCGAAAAGTGAGCACGAGTGGTCAGTCTCACAGTGGACAACCCATCCAAGAAAGATAAGATAAACAGAAAGGGGCTCACACTAAGACGATAACGAACCATTTGTTGTTGCTGGAGGTCCAGAAGCGAAGATAATATGCAAACAGCCCACCTTGGGATCAGCTGCTGTTGTTGGAGCAAATAGTGCATTGACGGGAGCAGAATAACGTAGGAAGTGACATCAACAGTTTCCATAACTGCAAGCGCCGAATGTTGTTGGCGGCTCAGGAGAGGGAATATGATGACCGGTCGAAGAATATGAAGAGGGAAAAATAACGGCTCCAGTGGCGCCGCTTACTGGGGGTTTTTTGACGCTCCAGGGTTTGATCGAGAGAGTCTCGCAGGGAGGTCAATAACCTTAGCAGGTTCTCTATGAAGAAAACGAGTGACTTTTGCCGACATGGGCCAAAAATCAACCTTGAAGACAGCGGGAAAATGTTGCTCGGGAACTCCCAATTTAAAGTTGACGAATTTTAAAGCGTTGATATCAGCATTTTTTTTAACCAATCTAGCACAGGCTATATCACTCGGTCCAGGTGCAACTTATCAGCGACATATTTGCACAATGCCTCCGGTTGGGTAGCCGTTACAAATTTACCAATGTGCAGGTATTTTAAAGTGGGAAAAACTTGGAGCTGCGCACAGCTGGGTGCATGTCCAACAATGCGCCTGTTTGGGTTATTCCTCTTATTTCTTGGGACAGCCACTTTTGACCCAGTGGGGATCTGGGTCAATGAAGACTTTTTATTTTCAGCGTTAGTAGAATTAGTAAGGGGTGTCACTCTTTGAGACCCCTCTGAAGCAGCCATGGGCCCAGACGAACTTTCAAGAGCAAGATCCAATTTTGCATTAATGCTCATGTAAAGGGATTCCAGATCCAAAACCTTCATATTAAGCCCATCAATTTTTGAATGAGAGTCGTTTCCCATGACGCAACTCACATTGCCACAGTAAGTTTGGAATGTTTATTAGAAGTTTTATTGCATCGGAGGGTAAATCAAAACAAGCGGTATGATAGACACGGCGGCAGATCGATGAACACCGAACGGCCTCACACCCACGAAGCTGCGTAGCATTAACTTCCCCACTGCACTCCGAACAAACGAGCGGCGACATTAGCAGAAAATAAACGTCCGAACGCAAAAAAAGCTAGACTGAGACCGATGAGGTTGGTCACTTCTAAAATGGAGTACCAACCTGGAAAAACTTCGGAGCTCAGGATTTCCGGCTTTAGATAGATTTCGGTAAAGACAAAAAACTATTCGAATAAAGTCTAGCTTACTAAAAATGTCATCGATTAGATCGGTTTAAAGCATGCAGAAAATGAAACCTAATACAGTTTGCGAGTTAAGTTGATTTTATGGCATAGTGAACTACTATCACCGATGCATTCGCCATGCGTCAGCAATCCAAGCACTCTTGAGTGAAATTTATAGGTAACAGGAGTTGTGGGAGCCGGCAACGTTCGCTTACGCCACAAACGAGGGAGGAGATGATGCCAAAGAGAGTGTAAAGGGATCGGCGGACAAGAGCCACTGGGGAGAAATACAAGCGCACAGATCGGCTGTATGACGCATTAATTACAAGACTAATAAACATTGTTAAATATATATAAAAAGTCCATCATTCTTGGGGAAACCTGCGGGTTAATACATTGGCGACGAGGTAAATTCTTTGATTTGAAAAATGGCTTCACGAAGAGAGGCTGTGTTAAAAAATAAGCCAGATTTGATTTATAGAGATTTGTAAATGCAAATAAAAGGCTGTGTTCAAACAAGCCGAAACTTGAATTAGAGAGAATTAATTGTAACCCAAACGAGGCTGCGCAGAAGAGTTAAAACCTGACAAGCCAAAAAAAAAAAAACACTTTTTTTGTATGCCTGGTTTTTGGATGGCTGAAAATTGTTTAAAACCTTTTTTATGTGACACCATTGCTTCGGTGCATTAATTAAATGGCGGTTTTAAGATATGCAGCGACGGAGAAGAAGGAC
Source organism: Drosophila pandora (assembly GCA_021223865.1). NCBI lineage: Eukaryota > Metazoa > Arthropoda > Insecta > Diptera > Drosophilidae > Drosophila > Drosophila pandora. The sequence goes on along the minus strand of JAJJHT010019178.1, from coordinate 259,507 downwards.
TTATAAATTGCCTTACAGGAGGAATTGAGATTCCCCTTATTTTTGACTCGGGATGGAAATTTAACCTAATTAGCCAAACAGATTGGGTGAAGCTTAACCACGATAATACGACCTTTTTTAACGTTTGATCGTATTCGTAGAAAAAATGTCCAGACATTTGACATTGACAAAAATTGAGAAAGCTTCACTTTAATCCGAAGCTTTCGCGACCCAATTAACAAGGAAGAAACTCGAAGTTTTCTAGGGTTGGTGGCATACATTGGAAAATTCCGCTAAGACAATTGCTGAAGAAGAACTCGAAACTTAGCTGGGGCGAGGTGGAAAGAGATGCCTTTCGGAATCCATTGCCGAAAGAGATGCCTTTCGAAATCCATTGCCGAAAGAGATGCCTTTTGGAAGATCCATTGGCGAAGGTACTAAACCTCGCATACTTCAACCCGCGAAATCGAACTCGGCTAATAGCAGATGACAGTCTAATAGAGTTTGGAGCGGTTTCACTGCAGTTCTAAGGTAATGGTGATCCTTGAATTCTGCTATGAAAGAAAGTCTGCTTTGAAAAGGCGTCTGCGATCCACGGTATGGTGGCCGTGCGGTATTTCACGGTATTGACCGTGACTTTGCAAAATATGAAAACATTAAAGAGACTGTATTCTGTTGTCACATAACCCAAAGCCGACCGGTCCGTAGATTTGACATTTAAGAAACATTTAAGAACTGACAATGAACGAGAGTACATAAGTCGAGAATTCGAAGAGTACTGCAAATCTTGCGGTATAGGACAAGTCGAAACTTCATCCTATTGGCCTCAAGCTAATGGAGAAGTGGAAAATATGAGTAAATCTCTGGTCAAACGCTTAAAGATAGCTCATTCAAATTCAAAGGTCGGAGATATCTCCTTCACTGCGTTGCACACTTTTGACCAAAATTATAATACCCTCTGCAGGGGTATAACAAGGCTCAACCTGCGACTTGAAATTTACCCACAGCTAAGGCTATTTGGACATTTTTGCCGAATCAGCACGCCCATAAGTTCCACAATCATTACGCTTCATGGTCTTTTTGGATATCTATATTATTACCAATCGAAGCAATAAATGCACTTACTAGCAAATACGACTTGAATGCTTATGGCCTAGTGTGGCCAAAACCATCAAAACAGACCATACGACCAAAGGACAAAGGAAAAATCGACTGCAGCCAATGCATGCTTGGAATAGATGCGTCAATCTGATCATAAGGCAAAGATTTGGAGACAACTTCATGTTCATGACTCAATGCTGACTTGCGCCTATGCAGGTGTACAAAAGTACACCACCAGTGTTTTAACTCGCTAACTATTAATAATGATTGATAGCTTAACCATTACTTTTATAATAATTTTATATGTATATTTCTATAACTTTTATATAATATTTTATAAAATTTTATTTTAGTCCTGTGCTTAAAGGATATCGATTGGATACTTTTGATACAACCCCGCCCATTCCTGCATTCTCATTATGTTTTGTAATATCTAAACTACAAAAGTCAGAAGAAATAATCGTTTTGGATGGTCAAACTTTTTATAGCATACATATTTGGAATAATAATATATCACATTTCTTTTTAAAGGTAAGATTTTTTAAATTTTATGAGTAATATAATTTAGTTATACGTTTTTGTACCTGGTACATAGAGTATAAGAGAATATTTTATTAGTGTTATATTCGATTTCGTGAATATGTGAACGTAACAGGAAGAAGAAATCATCGCCGACCCCAAAAAGTAAGTTAGTATTTATCAGCGTCAACAGCCGAGGCCATGTCTTTCTGTCCATATAAATGCGTGGATCTAAGAGACTATAAGAAGTAAAACTAGACAACCTTGCACGAATATGACTAAAACGAATATAACTGTCGGGTCAGGCAGCAGCCACGGCATAAATTGAATCAATATAAATGTAACATAAATATATAAATTTAATAATTATAGTTTAGCATATAATCATTTTCTCATCGCTGTTGTTAGTCGCAAGCCGACTCTTCTCGGCCGCTCGGCTTTATTTTATCTTTGTCATTAAGTTAACGAGCTTTCGTCCGTCCTATGCTAAAAGGCGGGCACACTTGTACTCTCTATCTCAGTGCATACGCATTCTAAATCTGAGCTTTCTGGCACTCAATTTCATATGCGAATAAATAAACATTTTATAACGTTGTGAAACAGATAATTCCCTTTTTTGTTATTTGGAAAAAGGGAAAAAGACATTGAAAAGGCTCAATGACCAAACATTGGTGACCCCGACGATCTAATTAATTATAAATTATAATTAATAAAATAAATAAAACATTTCCACGAGCATAAAACAGTGCGAACATACCCGTTTCAGTTTTTGCGCGGTGTATTAACATATGTATGTGCATTTTTGAACCTAAACAGCACACAGTGCATCAGTGAAACAATTATTTTGTATTTATACATAAATAATTTAATTATATAAATAAATACAATATATACAATTATTATCCGGTCCGCCAACATACATACATACATACGTTCCACTTGCAAATGCATTCGACTCACACAAGCGTTTATATATATACATTCCACAACTCAGTGTACGGTTCTGAGCGCACAGTGGGAAAATCGTGTTCGCTGCGCTCAAATATATGTAATTAAATATAATAAAATAAACAAGAACTATAATTTTGGCGCCAAAATGAATTTGTGCGTGTTTTTACCTAAATTGAGCGTATCTCAATTATAGTGGCGATGAACTCCAGCGGCGCCGTCACAGGAGAACTCACTCCGTCGCGGAGTGCGATTTTAAAATGCAAGGCAAAGGGTATCCTCCAGGATTTGAAGAGGATCCAAGGCGCCCTGCAGCCAATGTCAAAGGTGGAGGATGCTATGCTCCATGTGCGTCACGGCCAGTTCGCCATGTACGAGGATTTTAAGGCCATCCACGGGGAGCTTGAAGAGTAAGACATTGCTGAGAAAAGCAGTGATTTGCGATGGACAGTTTCTGAGCTTGCATGCCGAAATCGAGCACGAGACGCCGTTGCGCTCTGCTCGAATTGCTGCCCATTTCACCCTTGCCAGCGGAGTTTCCAGTGTCCAGGTGGAACCAGCGCTCAGTCGGAGTTTTCAAGCCTTGCCTCCTCTTCCTCTTCCTACTTTCAGCGGAGGATATTCAGAGTGGGCTGAGTTTCATTCGGTCTTTTCGACGATCGTAGGCTGCAATCCTTACATAAGTAAGGTGGAAAAGTTTCAGAGGTTGCGATCTTGTCTTCGGGACTCCGCTTTAGAGGCAGTCCGTTCCTTGGAAATCTCCGAGGAGAATTATGATGTCGCAGTGCAGTTTTTGGAGAATCGATTTAATAACCGTCGGTTGATATTTCAGGCTCATGTGAACGAGATTCTGGGCCTCAATCTATTGGAAGGTGACTCAGTGGCAGCGCTTCGAGGGCTGTCCGATAAGTTCAATGCCCATATGCGAGCTTTAAAAAATTTGGGGACGACAGTTCAGATCGCCGGCTGCATCATTGTCCAGGTACTTCTTCAAAGGTTGGATCCAGCTACTCAGGCCAAGTGGGAGGAAGGTCAAAATGCCTCGAACCCGGATCTCATCCCTGCTTGGGAGTCGATGGCAGAGTTTTCGGAACAACGTTGCAGGATGTGGCCTTGGCCGCTTACGTACCTCCAAACTGGCCATCACCTGCGTGAGTGCCTCGCTGATAATTGTCGCAGTTGTGGGTGGAGGCATCACAGTCTGTTGAATTTTTTGGAGTTACAGTCTTCCAGCAGCCAGCCTTCTGCTGTGCCGTCTACATCAGCCGCAGCCGAGTGCGCCGAGCCAATAGGCGCTTCACCATCCACTGCCAATGCACTAGTTCTCCAGGGTCGCAGCAGTGGGATAGCCTTACTGGCCATAGCGAACATTCTCATTCGAAGTCGTTCTGGGGTTTTTGTTCCATGCCGGGCTCTTTTGGATTCTGGATCGCAGGTGCACGTGATAACGTCCCGACTGGCTAGTCAGCTGCAGCTTCGTAGACGCAAATCGTACGTGGCAGTGTCTGGCATTGACGACACTGGCTTCGCGACAGAGGGATTCTCTGTTGATGTGCTCCTACGATCCTATTGCTCTGAATATTCGGCCCTCGTCAACGCTGTAATCGCCACCAACATCACGGACCTCCAGCCTAGTTTTAGCTTGGATGTCTCCAGCTGGAATATTCCGTCAAACCTCACTTTGGCTGATCCCCAGTTCTTTCGACCGCAGCGGGACGAGAACCTACCCCCCATGAAGTGGCCGTTGGCTAGAATTCTGGATCTAGTCCCTGGTAGGGATGGAGTGCCTCGAGTGGCGGTGGTTAGAACCGCTTCTGGAACTACCAAGCGCGCAGTGACCAAGCTTTGCCTATTGCCCCTTAAGGATGAAGTTGAAGGACAGGCCTCAACTGGGGGGAGTATGTCGGGTCAGGCAGCAGCCACGGCATAAATTGAATCAATATAAATGTAAAATATATGTATAAATGTAATAATTATTGTTTAGCATATAATCATTTTCTCATCGCTGTTGTTAGTCGCAAGCCGACTCTTCTCGGCCACTCGGCTTTATTTTATCTTTGTCATTAAGTTAACGAGCTTTCGCCCGTCCCACTTCCCGCCCGGCCGTCCCGCCCGGCCCACTTTACTCTCTATCTCAGTGCATTCTAAATCGAATAAATAAACATTTTATAACGTTGTGAAAAACGGAAAAAGTCATTAAAAAGGCTCTACTAAAGGGCTAAATTGTTCTACGCCCCATACCGATCCCATAAATGGCGTATTTCAGTGGCGTCGGTTTAGGAAACTATTTTGAAAAAGTTTTAATGACAAACTATTCCAATGCCCAACTTACAAATATATATAATAAGCAAATAATATAATATAACATACAGATATATGCGAAGACATACAAATATATGCAAAGAATTTTTTGAGAGTATGTTCATTGAATGGTTAGAAAAAGTTTAGGAGGAAATGATGAGTACCTGGTAATATATAGTATTCTTGTTTTTACTGTATCCTTTATTTTACTTTACCAATATTTTTACTCAAATTCAATTAAAGTATTGGTTTCGATTAAAACGTCAAGAGTGGGATGATATAGATAACGTTCGTCAGAATTGGAAAGGGGCAAAGTTCTGGAAAAAGTAATTCCATCAGGATCTGAAACAAAACACAAGTCCATCAGCCGACCAACGAACTTCTAACGTGGTTTATTTGAGCGAGTGACGTGTTACACATGCCCACGGGAAAGTCGTGGTGCGTATTAAGCAATAAAGACGGTGAATTATCAACATTAGAACACATGAGCTCTGAAATATAAAAGTCACCTAGAGCTATCAGATTAGCTATAAGATTAGAAACGAGATTAGAGCTATTAGATTAGAAACGAATTGAATAAAGAACAGATGCCAGTATGTAAGCTGTTCGAACGAAGGTGTTATATAGGAATGTTACCTACATAGAAATTGACTGGGCAAATTAATTTTAATGCAATGATTTAAGTCACCAATCCACACAGTGATAGAAGCAATTCATTCTAACTGTAACTACTCCTAAAGACTAAATTAGACTTTCAGTTTTAAAGCTATCACCTTCAAACTTTCCATATCTTCTTTCCTTACCGATTCGACATTATATAAGTCGGTTCGAAGGGGATCATTAAAGCTGCCACATAACTGATTGATCTGAACTGAACGGTATGACACAATTTGAGTGTTTTTGATGATAGATTAGAACACTATAAAAATTCCATTTTGGGCAAACTAATCCGGTTTATCAAGTTTTATAATGTCAAGCTTTTATTAATATTGCGGGATGTGCCACCAATGGGAAATTTCAGCAAACCATTTGCCTTTATGTTGGCAGTTGATGAAACTCTATGGCATACAGCCTGAAATTCCATTGGGCCATTGCGAAGATCCATTGGCTAGATTATTTTTAAGCCATACCAAGCAAGTTTTTAACCATACCATCCTGGAATGCAAACGGTTGCTCTGACTTTCTGTTCCACTCTATTTATTAAACAACTGGAATTCGCATCTAATGTCAACATTGTATGCCGGTAAATGGTAAAAACAAATGTGCTGCTCAATTATACAAATATACAAGGTGTGCATCTATTGAATTCGTCCCCATATAAACCTATAAAACGATCTCTATGAACATTGACAGCCATTATCGGTGAATGCACCACGTTGATGATAGAGTCAACAATAATTGTTTAGTTCTGGATCAGCTGTAGGAGGTTACCTCGAAACCTTTTATCTTTGTGATAGTTTTGGTCATATCTTTTGAGTACGTGAAATCAAGTACACCGTAAAATAAATTGGCTATAGTTCCAACAATGGTAAACGGTGTTCTACGTTGCCGAGAGAGATGCATTAGGCTATTTCCAGCTTCAAAATCTGCGTAGATTTTTAAAATGGTTCGGAACTCCTTGCTGCTTCGATTGTCAATTCTTGGTACTTGCTTGTTCATTATTCATTCTGATCATTATCCATTCTGAAACTACTACTCTCGTGGTTCCCAGAAGTTTGAATAACATTCCTGGCTTGTTAGTATGATTGGCTTTGCCTTGGCTGGCGAATATGGCAACATTAGTGTTAGAGTTACGGGCATTGGTCGGGAATTCCCTTTTTGCGATGTACAGGGGGCTCAACAGTATGTTTTGGCATTGACGATGTCGTCCAATGAGCGCTTGTTTTTGATTTCTTCTGGTAACTGTGGAGCTTTTTGAGTCACTGGTCTCTTGAATATTCTAGAAGTCTTTTTGATATCCACTACCTGAAAGAGATTGACCGGTCCAGGATATGTTTTAAGAACCCGTTCCATAGGGCAAACATTACAGTCATATATTTCTTTATAGGGACTAGCAATCCCTCTTTAATATTTCGAGATTCATTCTTCCATTTGTGCCGATTCTGAAGCTCTGGCAAGTACGCACACAACCATTGCTTCCAAAAGGCGTGCTTTAGTAGTGATACCAGTTCACATCTTTTTATTCCCATCCCGTGTTTTTCGCACGGGATGATATTGGTATCAGGAGGGGCAATTAATGGTTCCCCAATCAGGAAGTGTCCTGGCGTTAAAGCTGATTCGTCAGTGGGGTCTGAAGACAGACGTGCTGCGTGATTTCAGGATCGCCTCAACTTTAACGACCACCGTGTTGACTTCTTCAAATGTCAAAACGCCATGGCTGTATTGATACAAGCAGCCGTTTACCAGATTTTACCACAGCTTCCCAAAGATTGGTGACCCCGACGTGATCGCGTCCGGTTTGATTTGTGATCATTAAAGTGCATAAGGGAAACTTTGTAAAGGAAAATTTGTTGCTGTTGTTTCCATTACATTGCACCTTGCACAAAATCTTACATAATGGAGTCTGGAGACTTATTTAGTGCCTCGGTTCCTGCAAGCAGGGAAAGGCTGTTGCGGCGAAGAGCAGAAGTGACCTACCAGGAGATGGAAGCCCTGCATAATAAGGTCAAGGCTGCAGTGCAGAAGGGAGATTTGACCATCATGGTACTGGAGCCGTTGGAAATTGCGTTGCGCAAGAAATTCACCACACTCCAGGATGAGTTAGAGCGATTGAGCTCTAGTAAAATTGTGCGCGAATTATTCTGGAAGTTCTCCCAGCTTGCCGCTGATGTACGCGTTGATATTCAGGTGGGAATGGCAAGGTACTCCATGAGGGTGCCTGAACACTCCACTCGTCTCGACGGCACCAATGGTCCCATTGCTCCGTCGTTGACAAAACCAACCCTCGAGGCTACGAAAGTGCATGGTGGTCTCTTGGTAAATCGTCGCTCATGCAGTCAGGATTCTTCGCTGGATCGCGACATCCAATCGGGTTTTCAGGATTTGAAATTGGAGCGAAACCTGAGCAACGATCATGATAGCCAGGACGGGTCCAATTGCGTCTCATCAGTGCCCCTGCTATCCACCGCTCCCCCCGTGGTCGCTCTTTCCACATCGCATCTGGCAGTTGTCTGCGATGGATTTTCTAAATCTGCTATTAATTAATCCCTCATCTGGCCCGGGATTTGGTTTATTGTCACCGTTGCCGATGAAGTCAGCGCCCAGGTCTGACTCCATTCTGGACTCTAGCCTGCACCCTTCCAATGGGGGGGAGGTCGTCCGCATCGCTGCTGCCGCCGTCTGCAGCTGCCAAGGTGGCTTCTGCTCCAGCCGTGAAACCTCCCGATCCTGCAATCGAAAGGTGCGCCTACGCGCAATTTTGGAAAGAAGTTTCCTTCCACTCTCGCCACTCTATTGACGCCTGGCTCGAGCGCTCTCTGGATCTGGATGGACACGGCAGCCTGCAACTGAGAATTATGGACCTTGAGATCATCAGCAATATTATGTGATGAAGCTGTCCCATGCCCCTAAGGATTTTTTGTTGAAAGATGGAATTCAACGGGGGGAGGATGTTGGGACTTGTGCCAGCATCAAATAACATAATTATTTCTATTTAATTCTCTCAGTGTAACCAGCCGCAGCGGTCCACTAATTGCCCGATATCAGCTGTACCATATTCTTTGTTTCTCCCAGATTCGCATGCGCTTTCTTTTGTAGCGCATGCACTTTGGGAGCTTTGGTGGAGCTTCTGCGCAAGCTTTTAGGTTTTAGGCACTTGTAATTCGGCATTGTTTTGGACCGGCCGCGGAATTTGTTTTGGGGTTAAATTGACACATAATAAATTTTATTGTAAAATTGAACCTGGTCCATTAATTCGGCCGCTATCAAAACGCTGATAGCTCAACCCTTAAATGTTTGTTAGGGAACGAATGGGGTTTATTCATTGAATGTCTATTTTCCTTTTGTTGCTGGGTTTTGCTATGCTGTCCTTGGCATCGGTTGAGAAAATGATGACTTCGAGATCTTTTAATTTTTTGTTAGCTCCAATAAAATAAAAAGGAACATGAAAAGAATTAAAATAAAAGTAAAATAACATTGTTAGTAAATATAGTCACATTGGTTATTTTTAACCTGCCGTTAAACTAAATATTTTCATTCGGCAGGATTCAAGCATTCTGGATAAGATAGCGGTGTTTTTGGCGGATGATACGTGACGCCATTAAGACTGATTCGTAACTTTTGAATCTTATCTAAACGATTTGCCCTAATACGACGGATGAATCAGTCCAAAAGAACCCAGAAACCTTATCTAAAGACAAGAAAAAATCTTGTCAGTCTCTGCGCGTGAGCTCTGCACCTAGGACTGCTGCGCTCAACTCTAATCTGGGCCAACCTTATCGAGGTTTGCTTTTTTTGTACGTTGTTCGTACATACATTGATGCGCCATAGGCCTTTTCTGAGGCGTCCACGAAAGTGTGTAGTTCTTGCGTGACTGGAACCTTTCCGTCAAATACATACGTATCTTGGAATGTGCAAATTATTTAGAAATTGCAGATTGATATTTTTTCCATTGTGACTAAAGTTCTAAGGGCAGTTCATCATCCCAAGCTATTTTCAATTCCCAAAGATGTTGCACTATAATTAGCATTATTTTCATAGTTTGAAAACAAGTGGTAGTAGTTTTTAGTTCAGCTCACTTTGAATATGAACTTCTTTTGTCACTAAGTCAGCACCCGTCAAGCAATCATCTACATAAAAGTCATTTACGCGTGTCGCAGTCCTTAACAGGGATTGTCCTGTGACCGGATCGCTAGATGATTTACGCACTTTGTTGCCATTAATGGGGCTGCCTTGGTTCCATATGTGACGGTTTTGAGTCGATAATACTTAAGATATTCAGATTGATCGTGTCTCTTAACTGTAAGTTGACGATACTGATTATCTGGATTAACCCACACTTAACCTTACATATTTTTTATGCCCGCCGTGAATGCATATGTACTTGTGTGTTCTGCAGCATAGCAGTATGGACAATAGCACGGTCTGAACGCTAGTACCTGTATGTAACATGTCGATCAAGGTTTTTCCGCTTGATGTTTTGAATGAAACATCGAACACCACTTGTAGTTTGGTACTCTTGCTGTCATGTTTCAGAACACTGTGATGAACGATAAAATTGTGATTTTTGGGCACACGTGTTGTTGGAAAAATATTAATATTCTTTCAGGCTCGATATGGCGTATCGATATTCTTCATTTAGCTCGATGATCTTCATTTAGCGTATCAATCTTACAGCAGTTCTAGAAAGAGCGGATTTGAGGTATCAAATTTTTTTTTACTACTGGCATGGTAGTTTCATGGACTATGCATGAAAATATATATTAGGGAATTGTTTCCATTTCTTTGCATCCCCATCAAGTTTTGGAATGATTATCCGGGGCATTTTCACATCAATGCTAATTGTCATAAGGCAAACCTTCGCCGTAAGTGCATTCTGCACCTCTCCACAACAATGTATTGGGTTTTAAAGCTGGAAGTAATCGAAGAATCACACAGTGCTTGGTCTTCGCCAAAGGTTATGGTTGCCAGTCACACCATAAACCTCTTTTCTAAATTAGCGAAATATTAAGCAGGATATAGGTATATTTCATTTCGAGTCACAAGACAAGACTGCTTTTATGGTGCCGAGAAGACCCTCAAATGACTTTGCGGTGTTGCCATTCGGGTTATGCAACCTCCTCCAATGGACGCATCCCGCTCATCTCAAGCCAAGACAGCTGGGTTAACAATAAAAAATATCGAAGAATCATTTATTCAAAAGAAGAGTAAAGTACCTGGGACACATTATCGGTGATGGTGGCATACGCACAGATCCTGAAAAATTAAAAATTCCCATTACAAAGACTTTACGATCTTTAAGCAGGTCCACGATAAATACGTTCGGAAACTGGGGATAACCAGGAAAATTAATAACTATGTTTTTAATTTTAGCAACATTGTGGAATGTTACTCACATCATCAATATGGTTATTAATGATTGAGGCTATGCGGCATAACAAAGTCCTCAATTCCTCGAAGCCAAAAACTGCGGGACCAACTGCCAACTGCGGAAACACCATATAGATGGTGTTTCGCCGTATTTACTGCTACTTTTCACAGCCCGACAAAAAAGGGAGAGCGTGGAGGAATAAACCGCCACTCGATGGATTCCGACACGCAAACCTTGGGCAGAGAAGTTTGGTGATCCTGGCTGAGAAATCTTCGCTTCTACTCGAACAGCTCATTCTTTGCACCCACCAAATTCGTAGCATTATCTGACCATATCTGTCTGGGTTTACGTCACGTTCAAATAACCGTTTGAGCGCGCTAAGAAACGAAGCTGTGGAGAGGTCCTTGACTAACTCCAAGGGGATTGCTTCGTACTGAAGCAGATGAATACGTTCACATAACATTAAATAGGGCCCTTATTCCCACACTCTGCCTTGTAGAAAAACGGTCCGCAAAAATTCACACCTGGTACATCAAAGCTTTGGAATCCTTCAACTCCCTCGTTCGGAAGATCTGCCATGACATGCACCAGTAGGCGAGGCTTAGCGCGAATGACCCAATATTGAGATGGGATTTTCGCAATTAGTGCCCGAGGGCCAGAGTGTAGGTTGTTTTCATGAAAGTGAGTCACTATAGCCGAAGTGACAGGATGGGCTCTGGGAAGAATGAACGGATGACGCAGATTTTCGCAATCTCTTCCTTATTATCTCTTCCTTAAACTCGGTAAGCTGGACGACGCGCAACAGCAGATGGGTTCATCCTTGAAGATCCTGGACAGAAATCCCTTCGTGACAGATGCGGTGGCAAAATTTGTGAATGTAGGCGAACACTCTGTAGTGCGAGAAACGAGTTGTCAAACTTTGACAATGCGGCGATATCCCTGGGTGGAGCCGTAGCCAATAAGGTCCTGGCGCAAAGTTCGATAATTGATTTTTCGGCCACAATAGCTAAGGGCCAATCATCTTTGGAACCACGAAGAAATGGAGGGCCCTGGGACCGAATTGGTCAGTGGAAAGAGAACTTCTTGACAGTAGATCGGCTGGGTTTAAGGCAGTAGGGACATAACGCCATTTCATAGCCTCGGTGAGCTACAGTATGGAAGAGAGGCGATTAGAAACAAACAAGTTCAATCAGGTTAGTCTTGAATCCAGGAAAGGGCAATCGAAGAGTCACACCAACAATAATTATCTCCTTTATATGTTCCAAGATCAGCAACTTCAGCCATTAGTCTTGATAATAACTCAGCCCTAGATAGTTCCAGCTTCGGTATTGTATGAGTTCTTATGGGTGCCACTCGACTTTTTGAGCATAACAGCCTATAATCAGACACTGAAAATACATATAAGCAAGCTCCGTACGCATCCAAGCTAGCGTCGCAGAATCCGTGGACCTCTAAACTTTCTTGGCAGGGAATGACTAAACGAGGGAACTTAATTCGCTGAGTTTGGTCAAAACTAGAACAGAATCGCAACCACCCGGCGAGAAGGGACTGAGATAGGCTTTTATCCCTTGACAAATTTTCTCTGCACAGCTTCTGCAATAAGATCTTTGCCTACCAGGCCCTACCAACAGTAGGTCTTGCAGGCCTAAAGGATCTACCACACCCGTCGGGTCATAAAACCGAGCGACGGAAGCGACTAATTGGTCGGCGGTGGGCTGAATAGCTTCAAAGGAAAACAGCAGAAGGTCTGCAGAAGGATCCCATACTAATCCAAGAGTCTTTGCAAAAGGACTGCCATCGTCAAATTTTTTGAACGACTCTCTATCACCAAGGAATGGAAAAGCTTAGGTTGAATCACGGGGCCGAACATCAGGATATCACTGAGGGAATAACCAAAGGATGTAGCAGCAGAACCGCCGAACACAACTCTCAGCTTAGTAGTGGAGCTGTCTCCCTTCGGGAAGCAGTGATGGAGAAGGAAATACTGGCACTTACCTCGCAATTCCTACGGCACCAGAGACATGTGACCCAGATTCAAGTACTCCTTGATGAACGACGTATATTTGGTTCTTAAATTCGGATGACAATCCAGCTCGCGCTCGAGCGCGCCTGTGTTTAGAAAGTACGGAAGAAAAAAATACGTCAAGTGCTGACGGCATGTGGGGGCAGCAGCGGGGGCAGAGGAAGCAGCACGGCGGCGCGCACGGAAGAAGGAGAAAGAGGAATTACCGTGGAACGTAACGGTCCCGGCCGGGCCTCCGCGGCGTGCTCGAATGTTATAGGAGACAGCAGGGACGGCGGGGAACGAAGCGGCCCGCGACTGCGCAGCTGTGTTTATAAAAATGCAGAAAACACAGAAATGCATTGGTAATGACCAGGAGGGGGCGCGGGGGTGTCTGGACGAAGTCCGATGACCAGCGCAACAACAATATGGATCGGAGGCCCAGGGGGGGCTGTAAAGAAAGCCAGCCGATACAAAGGCGGCGGGATTAGAGAAAGTTAACGACGAGAAACGGAGGAGCAAAGAATTAACGGCAGGCAGCGAGAGTTGCAAGGAGTATCGGGCGCCTCAGGCACTATATAAGGAGGGCCTCTGGAGCAAATCGGGACCGAGTCTTCTATGGAAGCTGGAAGAATTGAGTGAAAGACAGCCCGTGGGTAAGTCTGACATTCAAGCGGGAAAGTTTCCTTGGAGGAATTAGGAGTATAGGCTGAAGGACCCCCCGTGGGTAAGTCCGACAGTCTCAAGTGCGGGATTTAAAGCGAGTGCGCAAAGATCCGCCATCAGTAGCTTAAGGACCCCCTGTGGGTAAGTCCGGCGGCGGTACGCGAATCAGCCAAATAGTAGAAGTCAGGAGCAAGTGGGAAAAGGATCCAGGATCCGCGGCGGAACTGAAGCCCAAGGGTAAAACGAGTCGGGTTAGGTTATTCCCGGACACGACAGGTATCCTGGCGATGGCGACGGATCGGCCTTTCGTACGCCTTGTCGGTTCCTGACCATAAGACCAGGTGTGATCCTGTAAAGCAAGGGATTGCCAGCTCGGTAACTCAAGCCCAATAGTGAAACAAACCAGAGACACCCCGGGAAAGTCAAGAGAATCCTGATCCAGGCGTTGGGGCGTATGCACAGCGTATCACCTGGAGTTAAAGGAGACGCGACGCCAAAACCTCTGGCCTCTCTCCTGTTTGGAGGCGAGTGACGAACGCGACCGGGGGTGTGTCCTGCGGAGTCAGTAGGCCCTTTGTGCCCTGATTCGGCCGCCAGGCACCGAGAAGCGCATCTTGCCCGGCGTATGCCTGGAAGGTGAGCCTATCGGTCTTCTAACACGGATTAGGTGCCGGCCACGGCGAAAGGGCATTCCCAGTGAGCCAAGGATACCGAAGGTCCACGGAACCCGCAAAGAAGAAGCAGCAGGGAGGAAGCAGGAAGTGGACGAGGGAGCAGCGGCATCAGCGGAGCAGAGAAGAAGACAACAGCAACAACACAGGCCCCGCAACCAGAGTCCTTGAGTCCAAACGAAGGGAACCGTGAGCCGTTTCGGCGCCAGGCACCAAGACCACACGACCTGCTGGGCGCAAGCTTTGGGAGGGCGTGTTTATTGGCACCAACCCGGAGCGGGGATCGGGGATTGACGGGAGGACGAGCGGTCGGTCGGCTGAGCCAAGCCAGCCGGTGAAATTCACCCAATAAAGGGGAATTTAACACAATAAAGGGGATTTGTATTAAACGAAGCATCCCGTGTTATTTCTGGGCTCGGGCAATCACGTCGGATATATAAATTGGGTGGAACGTACCCTCAACCTCTGTGAGCTAGTCGCGGCATTTGTTGCGAACAGACGAACTCAATAAGCACCTGATTCAAGACGGACGTAGTTCATGTCGAAGTGGGCCACGAACTGAGTAGCCTGAACGATAGGCGCAGTGCAGGTTTCCATTTCCCGAAATTAGCGGAGAAGATAAACAATGAGGCGATCGTCAAAAGGCGGCCAAACGAGGTTTTCCTGGGGTGCCAACTCCTCCAGAAACTACTCATCCAAACGCGTCTTCTGCACAGGGGGCAGACAGTCTCCCAGCTGGATTTGCCCAACTGGGAACAGGCCAAAAAACAGGCTTGTTCCAACTGCAAATTCTCACGCTGAGCTCTGTGAAGTTGAAGTTGTGAGCCGGAGTCAAGTAGCGCTCGACATGGAAGAAAAGCTCCTGATCGGCCACGGACGAGAGTGTTGGCGGTCAGCAAGAACACTTCTTCAGCGCAGCGATCCTGGGTAACAAGAATATTAGAAGGAGGTGCCTGAGAAGTCGCAACCACCGCTTCGTTCATCACAGTGGGAGGGTGAGCATCCGCGAGCTAAGTGGTCAGACTTGAGGCAAACAAAGTAGAGGGCAAGATGCCTGACCTCATCGTATCGTTCCTCAACTGACACGGCGAGGAACCTTGTGCATGAAGGCACAGCGTGTGCCAGGCCGCCGCACAGGGCACACGAAGCAGGCGAAGCATTGAGGAGCATGCACGACCGATTATTAGATGACCTACGTCGGCCCGCCTGATTCGCTGGCAACTGTCTACCGACTCCATTGCGTAATTAAAATGCAACTTTAGCAACGTTTAGCAAGTTGTGAGTGAGTGCAATTGAAATGCATTTTATTGCGTTTTAAGTAGAGTTTCTTTGGCCACTGAAGGCCACTACACTTATTAAAGATTTCTGTTGTATTTCAGTGAAGGGATGATGACGCATTCGTCAAAACAACAACAGCGCATCCGCTACAAATACCAGTAAAGCGAATGCGAACGGGGGAGAAACAAACATAGAATAGAAGCCGCTGAAAAACCCGCCGCTGCTTCAAAATCTATAAATAATTTTAAATAGCTTCGCCTTTGCCTGCTTGGCCCAACAATGTCTTTAATTCGTAATTTAGCATTTATGTCAAACGTTCCTTTCCGGAATCCATACAGCTTCGGTCGACTGCTCGGACAGTCGCAGCAACGTTCCATTAGGTTTTCCTGCTTACTTCTATAATCGAATATAGAATAACCTCTTTATCTTTAGGATAATGCTTTTCACCTGCTTCTCATGCGTTTGGGTATATCCTGTACTCCAGAATCGCCTCCAGACCCGCCCATTAGTCGCTCTTTTCCTCTTTGCTAGGGTTTAAATTTTTAAGTCTCCGAGGGTCTAATTTAATATCTTAATCTCTCGCAGGGCTTCCATTTCGCCTCTTAATTCAGTCAATGCAGAACAAGTGACGGTCTGTATCCGGCTGCTTCGTGATGTCTGCAGAACGATGATCGCAAGATCTTGGAGCTGCTTAGGAACGTTGAAGAATGCTCCACATTATAATGACATGTTGCAAATTCATTAATCATTTTATACCTACTGCCAGGTGGGTAAATCCTTGCCGGCCACTGTTGTTTAGATACAGACTACGCCGCTACCCAATATGAAACAGACACTGTGTGGACGCGAGATAGATGCAAAAAGAGAGGTGGGCGCTAAGATCGTCGATATCGGAGCTATGATCGTTGATATACCACCCCTGCTCGGTCGAAAGAGCCCATTTTTACAAAGGTGTGCCGTCTTAACGGTGGGAGCTAGAAATTTCTTGGATCTGCGACATTGTACTCAATTTTCACAACTCCAATTTGTAGAATATTAACAGAATAAAGGGCTATAGATTAAGATTATAGGTATAACAAAGCAAGAAGATATGGTCGACATCATTGTACAATGGTTAAAGTGTAGATGACGATCTTGTTCTTCTACTAGGAACGTTAAATTTAAAGAGTGTTATTTATATTGCAGACAAAGCTAAACATTTTTTTGCGCGGTTCCCACTGCATACGTACAGCTCTCCTCCCGTCCAACCGACCGAGGGACGTACGCGTAACGTACGGCTCGAATCGCGGGAATAGATCCGAGATAGTTTAAGCGAAGAGTAGGAGACAGATATCACGAGGAAGAGTGTTGAACAGAAAAGGCTGTTAATATAAGCGATTTAAGATTGTTAATGGAGCAAAGTAACAAGATGTGATAGAGAACATTGTAGTCCGAGCATAATACCCTGAACGGATCGTGTTGGACGTCGAACGTCGAACTTTTATTTTCACTGTAAGAATAGGTCGAACTTATATTTTATTCACTGCTCCTTGTTTTATTTGTTTACATCAACTGCTCGATCTCGTCTTCCAAAAAGGACTGCCGATTCGAATCACAACTCGATCACAACTAAACCTCGGCGTAAGATATTTATTCCAAAAATTGATTAAAAGAAGAGAGTTGGAAAATAGGATGATGAAATTTTTTAATTAAATTTGAAATCTGAATTTGTCCGGAAATGGTTATTTACATCACATTGGGGATTGCTTAGGGGATCTTTGTGTTTACGTTAAGCGTTTGGTGCGGACTGTGTGAAACTGATCTGGGTGGGATTAATTTGGATGCGTAGGTGACAAAAATAGCTGGTCTGGGTCTATCAGAGATAGGTCAGAAATAGGGTCTGTCAGAGTTATTTAGAAATTAGCTCTTGGCTCAAAGATGGTTATAAATTGGGTAAGCGCCCTTGAATAATGTGCCATATAACTCCCCCCATTTTAAATTAAATTGTCCCGATTCATAGGAACTGATTGGTATATTGAATGAAGTTGACTGGATAATTCGACAATGATATTTTCTTCTAAAGTCTTTTTATTGTCGGGAATATTATTTATTCCATTATCGCTTATATAACTTTCTGGTTGAATTTCTAATTGAATTTGAAAATTGGGAATTTTTCGTATTTGATTATAATCATAATAGTTAAATATAATATATAAGTAAATTGTGTATAATAAGTTCCTTGGTGCAAAGCGATTTTAAATTCAGATATATCTAATAGGTTTAAAAAAAAAAGAAAACAATTACGGGTTTTTGTTCGTGCTTATAAATTTCTTGCGTATCTTCATTATTTAGAATTTTTTAGTATATACATTGTTGAGCTATCAGAATTTTGATAGCGACCGAATTAATACACAATCCACAATTCGATTTAAATATTTTTATTGGGTCAATTTAACCCCAAAACAACCGCAGCGGCCGATCCCAACAATGCCGAATTACAAGTGCATTTTACCCTAAGAGCTTGCGCAGAAGCTCCATCAAAGCTCCCAAAGTGCATGCGCTACAAAGAACAATAAAGCGCATGCGAATCTGGGAGAAACAAAGAATATAATACAGCTGATAACGGGCAATTAGTGGACCGCTGCGGCTGGTTACACTGAGAGAATAGAAATAGAAATAATTATGATTTTTGATGCTGGCACAAGTCCCAACATCCTCCCCCCGTTGAATTCCATCTTTCAACAAAAAATCCTTAGGGGCATGGGGCAGCTTCATCACATAATATTGCTGATGATCTCAAGGTCCATAATCCTCAGTTGCAGGCTGCCGTGTCCATCCAGATCCAGAGAGCGCTCGAGCCAGGCGTCAACAGAGTGGCGAGAGTGGAAGGAAACATCTTTCCGAAATTGCGCGTAGGCGCACCTTTCGATTGCAGGATCGGCAGCCTTCACGGCTGGAGCAGCAGCCACCTTGGCAGCTGCAGACGGCGGCAGCAGCGATGCTGACGACCTCCCCCCATTGGAAGGGTGCAGGCTAGAGTTCAGAATGGAGTCAGACCTGGGTGCTGACTTAATCGGCAACGGTGACAATAATCCAAATCCCGAGCCAGATGAGGGATTAAGTACAGCAGCTTCAGAAAATCCATCGCAGACAACTGCCAGATGCGACGTAGAAATAGCGACCACGGGGGGAGCGGTGGATAGCAGGGGCACTGATGAGACGCAATTGGACACGTCCTGGCTATCGTGATCCTTGTTCAGGTTTCGCTCCAATTTAAAACCCTGAGAACCCGATTGGATGTCGCAGTCCAGCGGGTAATCCTGACTGCATGAGCGACGCTTTTCCAACAGACCATCCTGCACCTTCACCACCGCTGTGGTTGGTTCTGCCATTGACGAAGCAGTGGGACCATTGGGGCCGTCGAGACAAGTGGAGTGTGCAGGTACCCTCATGGAGTGCTTTGCCATTCCCACCTGAATGTCAAAGCGCACATCAGCGGCAAGCTGGGAGAACTTCCAGCATAATTCACTCCCAACTTCAACAGAGCTCAATCGCTCTAACTCATCCTGGAGTGTGGTAAATTTCGTGCGCAACGCAATTTCCAACGGCTCCAGTACCATGATGGTCAAATCTTCCTTCTGAACTGCAGCCTTGACCTTGTTATGCAGGGCTTCCATCTCCTGGTAGGTCACCTCTGCTCTTCGCCGCAAAAGCCTTTCCCTGCTTGCAGGAACCGAGGCACTAGCTACATCTCCAGACTCCATTATGCAATTTATTTTTTGTGCAAGGTGCAATGCAATGGAAACAACAGCAACAAGTTTTCCTTTGCAAGGTTTCCTTTAAGCACTTTAATGATCACAAATCAATTAGAGCGCGATCACGTCGGGGTCACCAATGTTGAGCTATCAGAATTTTGATAGCGACCGAATTAATACACAATCCACAATTCGATTTAAATATTTTTATTGGGTCAATTTAACCCCAAAACAACCGCAGCGGCCGATCCCAACAATGCCGAATTACAAGTGCATTTTACCCTAAGAGCTTGCGCAGAAGCTCCATCAAAGCTCCCAAAGTGCATGCGCTACAAAGAACAATAAAGCGCATGCGAATCTGGGAGAAACAAAGAATATAATACAGCTGATAACGGGTAATTAGTGGACCGCTGCGGCTGGTTACACTGAGAGAATAGAAATAGAAATAATTATGATTTTTTATGCTGGCACAAGTCCCAACATACATAATTTTTTGAAAGTGTAATTGTGTTCATTAAATTCATAAGATAGTAAGTAAGCAAGAGCACGCGATATATTCTAAGTGGAATTTCTTGGTCTTTAAAGGCTGTTTTAAATTCTTCAGAAAAAATTTTTATTTCTTTGAATATTTTAGAATTAATAAGAATAAGAAAATATGTATATCAATTCAGTTCAGTCACAAACAATTCTGCCGCTTAACAGGTTATGGGCCCAGGCACTGGAGAATTCAAGTTATTCGGTGTGTGACTCGATATTAAGAACAATGAGTGGTCTTTATCAAATTGATAAGTTAGAGGAGACGAACTATGATACATGGAAAATACAGATGGGATTTGTATTGGTGCATTCCGGTTTGTGGAGTGTTCGGCCTTGGACAGTAAGGCGTTGGCAACAATAACATTGAGTGTAAAGACATCTCAATTGGCCTAAATCAAGAATTGCTTGACGTCTGTGGAGTCATGGATCAAGTTTAAGGAGGTTCATCAACCAAGCGGACCTGTACGCAAGGTACAGTTATACAAGAAACTGCTTAATAAAGGGATGGTGTAATGTTTTATCGAAGGCTCTCCAGGTTTGTAGATGCGTTCCCAATTTTATTTATTATAAGGTTGGTTGAAGGTTTTGCATATCTTTATTCATATGAGGTTTGGATTATATTCGGAGCAGCTGTTGTTGCCGCTCCGAGCTCATGGGAGTTTCTGGTTTTACAAATTTACTTAGGAATTAAAGGAAGTCTAAGTCTCGTAGCTGCGCTGCCCAAAGCTGCAGCGGAGAGACGGTTATGTATTCTTAAATATTTATATATGAATATATATTTATGTTATGTTGGCTTAGGCGGAGGTATGTGGACATGCATAAGGTCCACTCGTGTTACGTATATGCGGACATATGCACTTTTCGGCGTACAGCAAAGGCACAGCGGTCTCGGTTTATGACCGAGACCTTGGATAACATAAACACTGCGACAAAGTGTTACAGTATGTACCCTTTAAGTACTCTTGGTACAGTGGGTGGTCGATATATATATATATGATATTAATTGTGCATATATGTGCATATTACATCTCCCTCCTTTTGAAAAATAACGTAATTTAATGAAGTTATTTTCTAACATAGATTGTACAAATTTAATAAATGATGTTAACAATAAGTTTTTTTTTTGTAGTGTTATATTCGGTATGCTTATTTTTCTCTTTTTTTTATACCCTTGCAGTGGGTATTATAATTTTGGTCAAAAGTGTGCAACGCAGTGAAGGAGACATCTCCGACCCTATAAAGTATATATATTCTTGATCAGGATCACCTCCTGAGTCGATATGAGCATGTCCGTCTGTCCGTCTGTCTGTCTGTCCGTCTGTCTGTCGGTTTCTACGCAAACAAGTCTCTCAGTTTTAAAGCTATCGAGTTGAAACTTTGCACACATCCTTCTTTTCCTTGCAGGTAGTATATAAGTCGGAACGGCCCGGATCGGTCGACTATATCCTATAGCTGCCATATAACTGATTGATCGGAAATGCCATAACTTTGGTGTTTTTTAAGATAGAGGGTTGGGACTTTCCACACATGTTATATTTGACCAAAATATCAAAGTACAAAATTTCATAAGGATCGGCCGACTATATCCTATAGCTGACATAGAAGGATCGGAATTGGCATAACTTTGGTGTTTTTAAAGTTAGATGGAATTTGGTACAGATTCTATTTCGGGTAAAATAATCAGATTTGCCAAATTTCATAAGGATCGGCCGACTCTATCTTATAGCTGTCATATAATATATAACTAAACGATCGGAATTGGAATAACTTTGTTGTTTTTTAAATAAGAAAGATGGGACTTGGTACAGATTCCATTTTGGACAAAATAATCTGATTTGCCAAATTTCATAGGCCAACTTTGGTGTTTTTTAAGGTAGAAAGATGAGACTTGGTACAGTTTCCATTTTGGGCAAAGTAATCCGATATGCCAAATTTCATAAAGATCGCCCGACTATATCTTATAGCTGCCATATAACTGAACGATCGGAAAAGATACAACTTTCTAAATTTTTAAGTTATAACGTTCTCTCAAAAGAATTTTTTTTGGACAACATATTTTATCTACAAAATTTTAAAATTTACAAGTCAGAGGGTTGGTACTTTTCGCCGATTTTATTTTTGGCCAACATATCGTAACTCGTAACATATCGGAAATTGCATAAAGATTGGCCGACTATATCTTGTAGCTGCCATATAACTGAATTATTGAAAATTGTGTTTTCTTCAAAGTTAAACTAAACCCATTCTGTTTCAAATTCGATGAATATATAGTATATTTTATAAACTAATTAAAACAAAGGATTGATGCTGGTTTCCGTGATGTTTATTAAGAATCCTCACATACTCAGCCCCCTCATCACGACAAGGTCTCAATCCACGAGAGGGAAATAAATAACTTAATCTATATTGCACTTTTTTAAATAAATAATTTATTGAAATCTACAAGCATATTAATAATTTCTATAAATATATACAATTTATGTTAATGAACTTAATAAATAAATTAATAATAAATATGATAAATAAATAAATTAATATCTTAAGAAAATTCCATCATGATGACTGTAGGTTGTTTTATATGTAATAGCTACAGCATTCCTCAGCTCATTTTCAGCAAATATCCAATCAATTTGCGTTAAATGTTTTGTAGTTGCAATATTATTGATTGGACTAAGGTGATGTTCACTTAAAGCCTCTTCAAGTTGATCAGTGCTTCTGGATCGGCATATATTAAAATCTCCTAATATTACCAATTTGCTATTATTTTCTAATCTGCGTATTCTTTCTACATCCGCCATAACTTCATTTCGAAATTGTGTTGTAGGATACGCAGGATTCCTATAAACAACAATAAAAGATGTATCAAGATATTTAAAAGCAATTGATTGATATATGGTTCTGGGATTTAAAGACTTGTTTGTCTCAAACAAAAACACTACATTTTCAGAAATGTTTTGCTTGGCATAAATAATTATTCCATTTTTCCCAAAACCATTTAATCGATTGCTATCAATTCTTTTTATAATATCGAAATCTTGCAAAGAGAAATCTTCGCTGGGAAGAGTCCAAGTTTCGACAAAACAAAGAAAATTTGCAGAACAAATAATAGGGTCGTTAAAAATATCTTCGCGATGACTTCGAAGAGACTCAACATTATGGTAATATAGGCAGTTTGCTTCGTTTCTGTTAACCACAAGCTCGTAATTCGTAGTCAAGAACTTTTCCTCTCTTAAATTTTAAAGTTCGGCTTGGACATTTTGGGCTCCAAATCTTGTTGGAGGAACAAAGTCGCCTAAAAGGAAAAGTCCCGATGCACTAGTGGCGCTACTGCATCTAACATACAGCGAAGCTCATTTAATGCCTCTTTTAAGATGCACCGCGACTTTGCTATATGTTGCTCCTTGGCTTTTATGGATGGTAATAGCCTCAGCAGGAACAATTGGGAACTGTTTTCTGTCAACAGAAGCATGCTCTGATCTTCCACACTGAAAAACTCGAGAGGCTTTTACTATAGGAGTCCATTCAGGATCTGGACTGTTTCGAACTTTTGATCTGGCGATAGCACCAACCATGGGCTCAAAAAAATTAATCCAAAGTCGCGTTATTAAATCTGAGCCATTTACTAAGCAATGGTCAATTTGCTTTAGCTGACCAGTTGCTCCATTTACAAGTCCGTCATTTGTGTCAATATTAACGGTAACCATATATTTAGCAGTTGTTTTGAGATGAAGAACATATGGTAAACCCTGAGTTTCAGAGGTTTTCATATTTTGAGCATATCTTAACGTATTTTCTCTATTTCGTGCAGATATGTTCGCAGTTTTCACTGTATCAACTGCAGTGGAAACCAACTCTTCCGTCTCAATTTGCGCTAATTTAATGGAATTGAAATGGTTTACTTCTTCGTTAGAAGAAAATAAATGAATGGCATCATCTGGAACTTCGCTGGGTGAAACAACTCTTTGTTTTAGGAGCTCTATGTCTGCAATTGTCATACAAGCCTCAGATAAATTATTTAAGGCTTGTCCGAATGCATGATCGCCTCTTTGGCGCATTATTTCTGTGAGCTCAAAATACTTAAAGTTGCTCCATAGGCTATTTCTGCTAAAACGCTATAAGGATTATTCGTCCTCTCCGAAAATATCCAACTGTCTCCAACTGGGGAAAGCTGCATTAGGTCTCCAAAAACTATAATTGATTTTCCCCCAAAACATAATCTGGGCATCGGAAAATTTGACGAAGCCTTTGATCCAAAAATGATAGCATTTTTTAGCCAACCATGGAAATTTCATCAGTTATAAGTAATTGGAGATCTATCAATTTGCAATGAATTGTATTTAAACTATCATTGCTTAAAGGTCTTAAAGGACCTGAGGCCTGATTAATTGGAAGAGAAAACACTGAATGAAGAGTTAATCCTCCAATCACAAAAGCAGCTTTTCCAGTTGGAGCACATAATAAAACTTTTGCCGAATCCATAGCACCAGGAAGCTTATTGGCTCGCCAAGTCATAGACTGATATATGGTTGAAATCAGTCCGCTTTTCCCAACACCGGCCCCTCCATATATCCACATATTCGTAAAATATATTTTTAGAAACAACATTATGCATTACATGTGCATAATATTGTCTTTGTTTGTAGTTGAGGGACCGAGTTAGCGAGCAAGGGTCATCATTGGAAACTAACGGGGGGAGTCTAATTAATTGAAGTACGCCATCTTC
The DNA here is from genome assembly GCA_021223865.1 of Drosophila pandora. Classification (NCBI taxonomy): domain Eukaryota; kingdom Metazoa; phylum Arthropoda; class Insecta; order Diptera; family Drosophilidae; genus Drosophila; species Drosophila pandora. The sequence continues at coordinate 235,020 of JAJJHT010019178.1, read as the reverse complement.
TTCAGGATTATTCGTTGCATTGTCATCCTGAAGAATATTTATGTTCCGCTCTATATTAGGCACTGCTAAAGCTCTAAATTCTTCGTCTAAAAATTGGGAGGCAGGATCTTCCAAATTGGGATTATTATCCCCCCTATCCTCTTGCAAATCTTCAAGAACTCTTTCTAACTCCATATCATCAAACACATCATAGTTTCTTTTCATGATCCTAATAGATTCATGATTAGATCTGAATGTGTTTTCAACGTCGTTGGAAAGAAGCTCAGCTTCTTCTGTTCGTCCGTAGAGCGTTATGCGGCAACTACGTCAAACTTGAACTCACGGGAGTAATGGTAGGTCCCGGAGTCGTAGTCAAAACCGTAAATAGTCCTGACTAAATTTACCTGGATTCTGCAAGGGACTGCTCGGGTTGGCCAGACGCTTGCTGTGATCAGGCATGAGTTGATGTGCTTGAAGTCCTGGGGTGGTTTTCCTCAAGTACCGGTGGTATGGTGGTTCGGCTGATTCCTTATCGGCCGGTCCTACTGGCGGTCCGTTTCACGGGAGCAACACTCGAAGTAGGTTAGATAGCGCGGGGTCTGCTGGTGGTCCGTTTCACGGGAGCAACACTCGAAGTAGACTGGTATGCCGCGGATTCTACTTGTGGTCCGTTTACACAGGAGCCACTCGAAGTAGAGTCGATGATGAAAGTTCTACTGGTGATCCGTTTACACTGGAGCCACGCGAAGCAGATAGCTTTCAGAGAGTCCTACTTGTGAACCGTTTTACACAGGATCACTCGAAGTAGGTTGATTTTAAGTGCCGTGGTTCAGACACTGAGTAACGAGACGATTGACTCTGATTTCGGAACTGTCTTTATTTCTGAAGAATAACTCTTATATAAGATGCTAAATTATACATCATTAAATCTAAGAAAGGTCAAAGTTCTGGACATGCTAAAACTAAGGTTAATGCCAGGGTCACCCACCTCTGAGTCTGCTGACTCAGATTGTTTGTTCATGTACTGCTTGCGCATTTCGGCTAAGCTGGCTGGTTTTTACTTGCATCGGTCAGTCGGTCATTCTTCCCGCTGATATGCTGTTTCTGCTTTTGGCGCCGTCTACTAGTGCTGGGTTAATAGGTTGGATATAGTTTTATGCTTATTACTAATTGTTTATAGGTGAGAAAATCGGTTAGTGGGTTTGTATATTGCGACATGCTAATGCATATTGATTGGATCAAATTACTAAGTGTGCATATAGGGTAGTAGGTCTTGGCACTAGGTGCCAACATTCTCCCCCCCCATTGAGGTACTCAATAATAGGGGCTGTGCGTTGTTGTTGGATTGTCTTAGTGAACCGATGTGTACCCTTGCGCTAGCAAATAGTGTGGATCTTAAAACTAATTAATAAAAATGTTAATACAAAAAAAATTTTTTGAATCATGTGGGTGAGATCTCTACCAACGATAATTCTATCCGACCTGTTGTCTCCTTCGCCTTGTTGCGCGCCCTCGTAACCATTCTCCTTGGGCATCCCATGAAGTACTACACCTTTTTTCTGGTTGGTCAGTGCGCATACAGGACTCTTGTTCCTCTCTTGACCTTGCTTCTTGCTCCCTTTCGGAGATGCATGTTACCCATGCCAGATAGGAGGTGACTTCTACTCCTTGAATTTCCTTGGTTACTGGCCCTTCCACTCTGTGCTCTTCAGTTGTGAGTTGACAACCTTGGGCTTGTGGATTGGGGTCCGTCTGCGGCTCTCCTTGTTTATCTTGTCGTGGCTCGTTAGCTTCTTGTTGATCCGCAATGAGTAGGGAACTATGTACTCTTCCGGATTTTACTATTTGCTCCTTGCCGATGCATGCAATTAAACCTTGTCGTGGCTCGTTAGCTTCCGGTGTCCAAGCCGTCGTATTACCGACGACTTGTTCTGCCTTGATATTAGGAGCTGATTCCGGTCGCACTGGCCCCATCACAATCCATCCAAGCGCGGTATTTTTTAGTAGTGGTTGTCCTTCTCCCAAATATGTCTGTTGTGGTCTCATAAGCTGGGAGATGATTTCGGCGCCCAACAACAGATCAATATTCTGGGGTTGCGTAAATTCAGGATCGGCTAAGCGCAACTGAGGTGAGATATTTCTTGGCGCTTGAATAGAGTGGGATGGTTGATTGGGCATTATTTCCGGTAGTACCACGACGTTGATTTGATCTTCGAAGTCAGTGGTTAATGATGATAGGGTCACCACAGCTTTTTTTCGTGATCTTTTAGTTGTTCCTCCCATTCCTGCGATATTCAGGGTTGATGGCTCCAATTGTAGTCCAAGTGTGTCAGCCATCCTTCTCGTGATTATGTTAATCTGTGATCCAGAATCTAGGAGTGTGCGGCATTGCTGATGGGTTCCGGTTGGGCCATGTATTGCCACTTGGGCGGTTGGTAACAGAACGGTGGGCTTATCTGTAAGCAGGGCTGTGGCTGAACACACCACTCGTGATGAACTGGATCGAAGTGGAGCAGCCGACGTATTTTTCTGCATTGTTACTTGACTGGTTGCCTGACGCTCAAGATTTTTTAACATCTGCTTCAGAGATTGTCGATTGGTTGGATCGGTGACGGCTAGTTCTAGAGATGACAGCGTATGTGGATCCAATCTTTCCTCAATGATGTGTATCAAGATTGGGTCCCAGTTGTCTGTTGACACCTTGAGTGCGTCGAGAGTGGCGACCGTTCGGAGCACGGTATCATGTAAACTGCGCAGCTGGCCCGCTGATCCATTTGTTCTGGGGTGTCCGAAAAGCTCTTGGATTGCGGATTTAATCAACAGCCGTTCATTGTGGTATCGATTCTTTAGTCGTTGCCATGCATCCTGGTAACTGGTCTGTCCGCCAATCGACGTTGCGATTAGGTTTTGTGCTTCACCTGTTAGATGATTCTCCAAATGACGGAATTTTACTGCATCGCTGTAGTCTTGATCATGGATGCATTCCGTAAAAATTTCGTAGAATCGTAGCCAATGTCGGTAGTCTCCGTCAAACTTTGGAATTTCTACTGGTGGTATTATAAACGGAGGTGCAATCGCGGGTTTTTGTGTTGATGCTGGAGTTGATTGCGATTCTTCGCTCAAAAACGAAAAGTATTCTGCTCGTACAACCTGAAATCTGTCATCGGTGTGTCCATCATTTTTTATGCCTGGTTCCAGGTCGATGAGATCATGGTATCCTGTGACGATTTCCTTCCATAGCTCCTTCATGTGTTGTCTGACGTGTGTGGACACTTCCCGTCCTTCGGTGCGGTTGCACAGAAGGTCTTCCATATCGTCTAATCGTCCTTCATGTCTTCGTTTTAATGATGTTAATCGAAGGTCTTCTCCTTCGTTTCCTTGTGATGATTGTGCCTTTGGCTCGAGATTTTTGCCTGTTTTCCGGGGCCTTTGTGACTGGCCTGACACTGATGGGATTCCATCCGAAAATATTGCTTCATATTTTTTCACAAGCTCTTCTAGCGCTTTGGCCTTTGTGAAATACTCATTCTCAGGACTTAGTGCTAGCTCATGAAGCTTGGCATCAATTTTTTTAAACTGGGTCCTTGAGTGTGTTAGCTGTCTGAGTCTCTCCTCGAAGTACCCTCCCTTGAGTTTACGATCTGCGGAGTCCTTAGTGAAGTTTCTTATTAGCCTTTGGATGACTATGTTGCTTTCAAGTTGATCATCAATGAGCATTTGGATTACAGGGTCTGATTCTGATCCCATTGTTGTATCTCTCCTTTTTTTTTTTTTTTTNTTTAATTATATAGTCTGGCAGGAAAGACTTTTTCATATTTAATTTTGTATTTAATTAAAAAATTTTGTTCGTCCGTAGAGCGTTATGCGGCAACTACGTCAAACTTGAACTCACGGGAGTAACGGTAGGTCCCGGAGTCGTAGTCAAAACCGTAGTCCTGACTAAATTTACCTGGATTCTGCAAGGGACTGCTCGGGTTGGCCAGACGCTTGCTGTAATCAGGCATGAGTTAATGTGCTTGAAGTCCTGGGGTGGGTTTCCTCAAGTACCGGTGGTATGGTGGTTCGGCTGATTCCTTATCGGCCGGTCCTACTGGCGGTCCGTTTCACGGGAGCAACACTCGAAGTAGGTTAGATAGTGCGGGGTCTACTGGCGGTCCGTTTCACGGGAGCAACACTCGAAGTAGACTGGTATGCCGCGGATTCTACTTGTGGGCCGTTTACACAGGAGCCCCTCGAAGNGGATTCTACTTGTGGTCCGTTTACACAGGAACCACTCGAAGTAGATTCGATGATGAAAGTTCTACTGGTGGTCCGTTTACACTGGAGCCACGCGAAGTAGATAGCTTTCAGAGAGTCCTACTTGTGAACCGTTTTACACAGGATCACTCGAAGTAGGTTGATTTTAAGTGCCGTGGTTCAGACACTGAGTAACGAGACGATTGACTCTGATTTCGGAACTGTCTTTATTTCTGAAGAATAACTCTTATATAAGATGCTAAATTATACATCATTAAATCTAAGAAAGGTCAAAGTTCTGGACATGCTAAAACTAAGGTTAATGCCAGGGTCACCCACCTCTGAGTCTGCTGACTCAGATTGTTTGTTCATGTACTGCTTGCGCATTTCGGCTAAGCTGGCTGGTTTTTACTTGCATCGGTCAGTCGGTCTTTCTTCCCGCTGATATGCTGATTCTGCTTTTGGCGCCGTCTACTAGTGCTGGGTTAATAGGTTGGATATAGTTTTATGCTTATTACTAATTGTTTATAGGTGAGAAACTCGGTTAGTGGGTTTGTATATTGCGACATGCTAATGCATATTGATTGGATCAAATTACTACGTGTGCATATAGGGTAGTAGGTCTTGGCACTAGGTGCCAACAAATTTAATGCATTTATAATAAAATCAAGCGTGCAACCTTGTTACCCATTAAGAAAGGTGAAAGCCTATAAGGTTATTATCAAGGGTAGAGGGTCAAAAAGATAACGTCGTAACTTATTTTTGGTCGTAACTGGTCAAAAAAATAAGTACAGCAATTCTTCAAAGCCTCAAACTTAAAAATAAAAAACATTTTCTCAATTTGTTTCTTTTTATAGTAATCTTATGCTAATACCCAGTATACATATCTCCCCATATTTTGCCTCCAAAGGACTCTCGTACCTTGTCTTTGCTGCAATTCTTCTTTATTTTGAAATGTGTTTGTGCCAATCCGACGATTAAGCTCTCCCCATAGGTTTTTTATTGGGCTTAAGTCTGCAGTTTGACTTGGCCACTTCATAATGTCCACCTTGTTTTCGGTGAACCAAGCCTTGACCAGCTTTGATGTGTGTTTTGGGTCGTTGTCCTGTAGAAAGACCCATCTCAAGGGCATATCTTCCTCAGCATTATGTCAGACAATATATTTTTATACCCAAATCGGGTCATAGTATCGGTAATCCGATGAATCGGGACGACTCCATGCCAAGAAAAACAGTCCCAAATCATTATGTTTACGCTTGAGTGTTTAACGGTTTATTTCGAGTACCGGGCGTCGAATTCTTTGCCTTCGGGTCGTCGTACATTCTTTCTGGAGTCGTTACCAAATAGATTTATTTTTGTTACGTCGCTCCATAGGACATTATTCCACTTTTTGGAACCCTCTGGACCAGATCATACCAAATGATTTTAGGCTAACTGTTGCCTCATCTTTAAATTATTCCCTCGAAGGAGAGGAACTTTTCTGGCTATGCGTCCTTGTAAGCCAGCATTAGAAAGTCTACGACGCAATGACGTCTACGAGCAGCAGTGGATGAGCAGCAAAGACTTAGGATTCGGGTGTCGGTCGTTTGACAGGATTTCTTCTTCCGACCTCGAGTTTCGAATTGAACCTTGAATTTTAGGGCATGCTGGACCAAACATAATGACTGCCCAAGTCTTTAGCGATTTCCCGAAGACTCTATCCTTCCTTTTGCAGAATTAAAGCAATTTTTCTTTTTTCTGTAGTACAATTCTTTTTTTTGCCCAACTACAGAATTTTTTTTCTGGGATATACTTAAATATGCTAGGAAATAATAAAAACCAACATATCTTAACTCGAATCTAGCTTTAATCTTTTAAAATTTTTCAAATACACAGGTGTACTTATTATTTTGACCAGACCAAAATCGCCCACCCAGCAGAAAATTAAGCTTAGTATTGAATACACGAGGTTCCCATATTTCGTTCTTGTTTCAATATAAAACAAGAAAGAAAAGCTAACTTCGGGCGGAGCCGAAGTTGATATACCCTTGCAGTTGAGTCGCAGTCCGCTAGGTGGCGCCACGCATCTTATATTATTAGATATATAGCGGATCGTATATAGTTGGCCGATCCTTATAAAAATTGGCAAATCAGATTGTTTTTCCCAAAATAGAATCTGTACCAAATCCCATCTTTCTAACATAAAAAACACAAAAGTTATGCCAATTTCGATCGTTCTATGACAGCTATAGGATATAGTCGGCTGATCCTTTCCGACGGACAGACGGACATGCTCATATCGGCTCAGGAGGTGATCCTGATCAAGAATATATATACTTTATAGGGTCGGAGATGTCTCCTTCACTGCGTTGCACACTTTGGACCAAAATTATAATACCCTCTGCAAGGGTATAAAAATTGGCGGGTGTGCATTGCATAAAAGTCGAGTTATATCGAAACAAATAACAAATAAGTACAAAGTGTACTTGTTATTTTGGCCAGTAGTGTATATATTTTGTATATGTTTATGTTGACTTAGGATGTGATCAAACTTTGATCATCAAAGTCACGCATAATTTTATTGAAGTGAAACTTCTTTAGGCGCGTAATGGATTTTCGGGGACGGAGTAAAACCGAGTCAGGATCGACACGAAAATGCGAGTACCCCACCCCCCTCACCGTTCACTGTCCCTCTCTCACCATATGCGCTTGTTGAGGTGGGAGAGCCGCTCACGAACGTTGTCTCTCTTCTCTTCTTTCCTCTCTCTCAGACACCAGCGAACTGCGTTATTGAACTTTTTCAAAAACACACTCAATTTGGATATTGTTAATGATAGGAACACTAGCACGACTAGACACGGGACAACAATCGATGCAGTTTTTGCACGATTCATTAAGGATTTAAGTGCTCACGTATATATCTCGCACTTTAGTTACCATAACCCAATTATCACGACATTAGGAAATGATATTCATGAAATTGACAATGAAAATGGCACATGATTGGTAAATTGTCATTGTAATTTCTTTGTAATTTTTATACCCTTGCAGAGGGTATTATAATTTTGGTCAAAAGTGTGCAACGCAGTGAAGGAGACATCTCCGACCCTATAAAGTATATATATTTTTGATCAGGATCACCTCCTGAGTCGATATGAGCATGTCCGTCTGTCCGTCTGTCTGTTTCTACGCAAACTAGTCTCTCAGTTTTAAAGCTATCGAGTTGAAACTTTGCACACACCCTTTTTTCCTTTGCAGGCAGTATATAAGTCGGAACAGCCGGGATCGGTCGACTATATCCTATAGCTGTCATAGAACGATCGAAATTGGCATAACTTTGTTGTTTTTTAAGTTAGAAAGATGGGATTTGGTACAGATTCTATTTTGGGAAAAACAATCTGATTTGTCGAATTTTAAAAGGATCGGCCGACTATATCCTATAGCTGTCATATAACTGATTGATCGGAAATGCTGTAACTACGTTGTTTTTCAAGTTAGAAGCATGGGAGTTTCAATGGATTCCTCCTTTGGCAAAATAATTCGATATGCCAAATTTCATAAGGATCGGCCGACTATATACGATCCGCTATATATCTAATAATATAAGATGCGTGGCGCCACCTAGCGGACTGCGACTCAACTGCAAGGGTATATCAACTTCGGCTCCGCCCGAAGTTAGTTTTCCTTTCTTGTTAATTGTAAAATTGTTATTTATGTAATATTGTATACTTGTGAATAAATTGAAAATTTTTGGAACTATACATTAATCGAACGTCATTCATCTATAAGAAAATATTAGAAAAAGCAAATTCATGCTTCGTCGTTGAATTATTTAACCTCTAATTTTCAAACTAACCTAAGAGAGAAAATAGAGATGATGAAATGAAAATAGAGAGAGAGGAATACTAGAAGTTTCACTTCTGTCTTGCGTAGGCTTGACACACCCTTTTATTTTTTTTTCTAATAAGTGGCCAGTGGCATACTTGGACGAATTTCTATGCACGAGGGCCACCCATGTCGTCCTCTTACGCTAAAATATTAATACCACACTCATTATACTCTGTGCTGCAACTTCTCATACCATACTTTATTTTGGCCTACAACACTTATTGTAGCACTTATTGTATTGTACACTTAAGTAGAGCTCTAAAATAAATATTTAGCCCCAAACCCCGAAACCGTGAAGATTTAAATTAATAGCCTTTTTTTTTGCGTCAAGTTATTTTAAAAAGTAACTTATTAACGAGTATTTTGCGCATTTCGTATTAATATTTATTAATTTTATAAAATTTGTGACTTAATAAGGAAATACTCCGTCGTAGGAGTACCCGCTAAAAATATAAATTTCAATTCGATCGAAAATCCAACTTACAAGATAAAGGTCGGTTTATATTAGGACCAAATATGAAGCAAAAATAAAAATGTGGTAATAACTTAATTCATGGTAATAACTAAAAGCGATCATCTTTTCAGTATTCACTAAGCAAAGTATATATGCCTTACCTAATCTATTTTAAATAATTGTTTTACTTTACTTTTTATACCCTTGCATTATATTTTATATTCTGTCTAAAATTTTACAGATTTTGCAAATTAGACAGATTTTGCGAATTATACAGATTTTGCAACTTTGACAGATTTGGCGGATTTTACAAATTTTGCGAACTGTAAAGATTTTCCATATTTGTCAGATTTTAAAGATTTTACAGATTTTTCAAATTTTAAATTTTTTACGAATTTTATGGTTTTTGACGGATATTACAGATTTTGAGAATTATTCAAATTTTGCAACTTTGACAGATTTGGCAAATTTTACAAATTTTGCGAATTTTACAGATTTTGCAAATGTGACAGGTTTTGAGAATTTTACAGATTTTTAAAATTTTAAATTTTTTACGAATTTTATGGTTATTGACGGATATTACAGATTTTGAAAATTTTACAGATTTTGCAAATTAGACAGATTTTGCGAATTATACAGATTTTGCAACTTTGACAGATTTGGCGGATTTTAAAAATTTTGCGAACTGTACAGATTTTGCAAATTTGTCAGATTTTGAAGATTTTACAGATTTTTCAAATTTTAAATTTTTTTACGAATTTTATGGTTATTGACGGATATTACAGATTTTGAGAATTATACAGATTTTGCAACTTTGACAGATTTTTCAAATTTTAAAAATTTTGCGAATTTTACAGATTTTTCAAATGTGACAGATTTTGAGAATTTTATAGATTTTTCAAATTTTAAATTTTTTACGAATTTTATGGTTTTTGACGGATATTACAGATTTTGAGAATTTTACAGATTTTGCAAATTTGACAGATTTTGCAAATTATACAGACTTTGCAACTTTGACAGATTTGGCAAATTTTACAAATATTGCGAATTTTACAGATTTTGCAAATGTGACAGGTTTTGGAAATTTTACAGATTTTTCAAATTTTAAATTTTTATACCCTTGCAGAGGGTATTATAATTTTGGTCAAAAGTGTGCAACGCAGTGAAGGAGACATCTCCGACCCTATAAAGTATATATATTCTTGATCAGGATCACCTCCTGAGTCGATATAAGCATGTCCGTCTGTCCGTCGGTCCGTCTGTCCGTCTGTCTGTCGGTTTCTACGCAAACTAGTCTCTCAGTTTTAAAGCTATCAAGTTGAAACTTTGCACACATCCTTCTTTTGCAGGTAGTACATAAGTCGGAACGGCCGGGATCGGCCGACTATATCCTATAGCTGCCATATAACTGATTGATCGGAACTGCCATAACTTTGGTGTTTTTTAAGTTAGAGGGTTGGGACTTTACACACATGTTATGTTTGACCAAAATATCTTATGTACAAAATTTCATAAGGATCGGCCGACTTTATCCTATAGCTGTCATAGAACGATCGAAATTGGCATAACTTTGGTGCTTTTTAAGTTAGAAAGATGGGATTTGGTACAGATTCTTTGTTGGGAAAAATAATTCAATATGCCAAATTTCATAAGGATCGGCCGACTATATCCTATAGCTGCCATATAACTGATTGATCGGAAATCTGATCTGCCAATTTTCATAAGGATCGGCCGACTATATACGATCCGCTATATATCTAATAATATAAGATGCGTGGCGCCACCTAGCGGACTGCGACTGAACTGCAAGGGTATATCAACTTCGGCTCCGCCCGAAGTTAGCTTTCCTTTCTTGTTTTTAACTAATACCAACTGGCTTTCAATTTTGCTGAATAATAGTATATGATATAACCAATAAAACAAGACTAAGATTTTTAAAATGCGTGCATTAGAAAAAAGTTACAGACCTTTGAAATTGCAACAATGAACTCGTGTTACAGTTTTGCTCGTCAATGTATGTGTATGTATGTAGGTATATATATAACAACTCTGTAGGGGTATATAAACTACAATGACTACATTTAAAAATGTTAGGAATTTGTTATTATAGAAAAAATTATGTTATGTTAAAAGGATTGATAAACAAACCTCTGGTCCTTCCTGGAAGAAAAAATATTTGTTAAAAAAAATTGTAACACATATATTAAAACAGATTTTTTCTTAAATAAAAACTTAAATATATAAATAACAATTTAAAAAAACATTTTTATAAAGCAAGAAAACGCGCGAGAAATATTTATTTGTAATCTTTTTGCACCTAACACGAAGGCATAACTTAGTAAGGCTAACCTGATGATCGTTCTTGCGTGTCAGTGGCGGCGCTAGCCTCGTTGGCGCGTCCGGTCATCAAAAATTTTCAATGTAATTGAATCATGAAATTAATTGAATCAAAAGAAAGTTTTTCAATATTCAAGAGCGGGCTCGGCGTTTTTTTGCATTGATAAAGCTTTTTTTTTTTTTTTTTCTTTTTTTTTTTTATTTTTTAAATTAACC
>JAJJHT010019178.1:170934-223482 GCA_021223865.1 Drosophila pandora | reverse complement strand
AAAAAAAACAAAGAAAATTCCCCGCCATTACTTGACAATTTAAATTAAGCAGAATGTTTAAATATTGTTTACTTTTATTTTTAATTTTTAGTTTTAATTTGTAGTTTCAATTTTTAGTTTTAATTTTTAGTTTTAATTTTAGCAGTGTATTAATTAACAGTGTAACTTATATTTAATTTTAATTTAATAAAATAAAAACGAATAAAAGCAAAAAAAAAAGCAAAAGCAAAAAAAATTTTTTCTTGAATAAAAATTTCCCTTGTCGCCTTTCGGTCACTTTTTCTCGGGCAAGGCTGCGTACGGGGTGCATCCTGAGTGCATCTTTTTCTCGTCGCGAGACGCGCAAGTTTTGATGCACGTGCTGAATTTCCCGGCCACGCTAATGTAATTTGGAATGATGCGTTTCCTATGTTGGGAGTGCGCGGCGCACGTCAATGCTGCACGCTTTCAGCAAGAAAGCGTGCACCAGGTCCGACTGGGAAATATCACTTTTTGACAGATCAGACTCTACAGAAACCAATAGCTACGTACGAAACAACGCTACCTCTATTTGTTCTTTCAACATGTGTGCAGTACAGTGGTTACCAGTATATTTCGGATACAGTATATGGTACTAATCGTGAGAATTTTACAATCAAATTAACTTATTATAATAAAAATAGCTGTAGACAACGAGACGATGAGTAGCATTCCTTAGATTGCGTTTAATCTGAATAATTGATATACTTATGAAAGATATTGTTTTCATTAAAGCAGTTTTATCCAAAAATTTGCCGAAATTTTGGGTGTTCGAAAAAATTTTCATTACAACTCCAAGCATCTTTAGAAATAATATTGTAGATGTAAGATATAGTCGGCCGATTGGCCTTACATTCTAGAGATCGGATTATTTTTTACCACGTGGAATCCAACATGTATACTGAAGTTTGCAGCTTGAAGTCGGCAGCTTTAAAACTAAGAGCTGGAAGCAAAACGCCTTTAGTATGTTTTCGTTTCTTCCTTTTATACCATAGCTTGCAAATAACTGTTTTTTGCTTACGCTCTGTTTGCGAGAGCAACCGAAGCAAAGCATGCCGTTTCGGTTCCTCTCTGAGCAGCAGGCTTTGTTTTGTTTTGTTTCGGTTTTCTGTTGAACGAATTACAATGAGCAAATCATGAAACTCTCATCTACCGAACATCGCTTAATGAGGGATTTGAGTGACACTCGCACAGAGAGACTCAGCAAAAGACCGATTGACTGAAAAAGTCAGCGCAAGAAGTCTTTTCAATAATTTGTTTTCGTTTCGCTGCACAGTGGTACATGGTACATGAAATTTGACGAAAAAACTTATTTAAATTTTAAACGTGAATTTTCCAATTTCAAACTAATATATTGCTTATTTTAATTTAAAAAATGAATAGTTTCCTTTTAAATTCATTTATTTTGAGTTAAGCTTAACAACTAAACTTTGGACAGCTTTGTTGTCCATTTTGTTAAATATAAAAAATTGATGCACTTTTTTATTAAGTTCTCGTCCCATTTTCAATAAATTTGATGAATCACTGTTTACACGAGAGATTTACAAAGCAAATTGACAAGTTGAGCCACTAAACTTCACATACACACATACATGCACAAAAGACTTTTTGAAACGTCGAACGCAAGCAAACGGTCCTAGAATGAGCAGACCAAACGAAAACAGAAAAAAGTGTGCTTTGACTGAGCGCGAGCAAAATTTGTATACGAGCAACTCAATCGGTTGCTCTCAGACTTTTTGCTCAAAGTCTCAGTGACAAACACTTATTTTAAGACCGCTCGAATCGGTTAACAGTTATTTGCAAGCTATGTTTTATACCCTTGCAGAGGGTATTATAATTTTGGTCAAAACAGTGCAACGTAGTGAAGGAGACATCTCCGACCCTATAAAGTATATATATTCTTGATTATAAGCATGTCCGTCTGTCTGTCGGTTTCTACGCAAACTAGTCTCTCAGCTTTAAAGCTATCGAGTTGAAACTTTGCACACATCCTTCTTTTTCTTGCAGTATATAAGTCGGAACGGCCGGGATCGGTCGACTATATACTAAAGCTGTCATATAACTGATTGATCGGAAATGCCATAACTTCGTTGTTTTTTTAAGTTAGAGGGTTGGCACTTTCCACTCATGTTATATTTGACTAAAATATCTTACGTACAAAATTTCAAAAGAATCGTCCGACTATATCTTATAGCTGTCTGTTCAAGCATTGAACACGATACGAATTCCAAACATAGAATGCAAGAGATCGGACCCATGGGAATACGTGATTAACAGCATGGTTGGAAAAACGATCTCCTGCAGTCTGACCAAATATATATGTGGTGCAATTGAATCACTTAAGCATGGGTCACATATCATGTCAGCGTGCCGTCCGTTGATAAGTAGTTTTAAATAGATTTAAGATTTTAATTTATGTCTCTTGTAAGAGAATTGTAAGAAATAAAAGCAGTTTTTAAACGGAACTCATTGGAGTAACACCATTATTTAAGGGGCTCCTCCTAACACTGTCATAGAACGATCGGAATAAGCATAACTTTGTTGTTTTATAAGTTAGTAAGATGAGACTTGGTACAGATTCCATTTTGAGAAAAATAATCTGATTTTCCAAATTTCATAAGGATCGGCCAACTATATCCAATAGCCGCCATATAACTGAACGAACGGAATTGACACAACTGCAGGGGTATATCAACTTCGGCTCCGCCGGAAGTTAGCTTCCCTTTCTTGTTTTTAACTTGTTTTTATCGATTTTTTTTATGTTGCGCTCCACTATCCGTGACTAGTCAGGACTTTTTAAAAATAGGATTTTAAAAAATCATATTTAATTGAAGAAAATCTTGTTTAACTAACAATAATAAATTCAATAAAATTGTTTCGAGCTTTTCCTTAAATCCAAAATTAAAACATGGTATGATCTACAGATTTTAATAAGAAAACAAAATCTTCAATAGGAAAATGTTTCTGGGAAATCATATAAGCTCAAAAAAAAAAATACAAAAATTGGAGATTTGAACTTTGGATGAGTATTCCAAAAATATGGTAACTGCTGGATGTCATTTTTCTATTTTAATTGGTATACGTATATTTCCAAAATGATATGCACTAAAAACTATGATGGTCATCGCCATTACACGTCCTACATAATTTAATATATGGTTAAATTTAACCAATTACTTCTCTTAGGTGTACCGCGAAACTGTGGGTGATAGAACCTATGTTTGTTCTGGACTTTGGTTCAGGGGAGCCTAAAGATTATGGATCAGGTACAATTATGCGTGGAGGAAAAAAAAGTTGGAAATTATCAGCCTGTGTAATGAGTCTAATTTGCATAGCCAAATATGTGAATTTGGTGTATCCCTTACGGGTGACTCATACCTGTCTTGCTGGCTTTGCAACAACTGCTTAGGTTAGGTTGAGGCGGAGATGTAATGAACTAAAGGCCACCACATCCACTTGGGCCACTTGGGCTCTTTGTGTTACCGCTGAAGCCAGCGATTCAGCTTAGTATCCCCCTCTTCCTGTCTATCCGTAGTGCCTATATGCCTATCCTTCCCGACGCGGCTCGTGGTCCCAACCTGCTTTCCTGATGAAGGCTACAAGACCACGCGAAGAGATCTCCGGATCCAAAGAGTTTTAGTCTTTTTCGGCCAAGTGCCGGGCAGTGGCATAAGAGGTGGGTAACTGTTTCCTCTTCCTCCGCGTCTCTGCAGATCCTGCAGTAGTCGTTTTGGGGTACTGACATACGTGCTGCGTGTGCGCCTATTAGCCAGTGCCCGGTAATTGCCTTTACCGCCAGCCTACAATCTGTCTTGTTTAGAGCGATAAGTCTCGCCGATCTTTTCCTACAGTGCAAAAGCTTACCACAAGGCGTGCCCCAAAAAAAGGATAGGTAGCAACAGATCGAAGAAGCCTCCGTGGTGGACCTCGTCTTTAGCCCCGTACAAAAAAAATGCACGTAGGGCCTTCAACCACGCGCACCGTACCAACACAGACGAGGCGTGGGAAACCTATACAGCTAAACTTAGGCAATATAACAAAGAATTGCGCAAGGCAAAGAGGGTTGCCTGGGCCAATTTCTGCACCAACATTCAGGAGACATCAGAGGCCGCCCGCCTAAGAAAGATTCTCTCTACTACAGCCCCCATCGCAGGTTACATTAAGAACACGGAGGGGTGCTAGACAACCTCAAACCTGGAAACCCTGGAGACCCTTATCAACGCACACTTCCCGGGTTGCTCATCGGAAGGAACAACCCAGGTGATGCGTAGCCAGGGTCACCAGGGCTCGCTCAACTACCTACTTAGTGACAGAAACCTGAAATGGGCAATGGACAGTTTTAAACCCTTCAAATCTCCGGGACCGGACGGTATTCTACCAGCTCAGTTATCCAGAGCCGGTATTAACCTAAGGAAATGGATTAAGAAAATCTTCAGCACAGTCTTCACTACTGGTATGATACCAAAGGCATGGCTGTGCACGAAGGTTGTATTCATACCCAAGGCGGGGAAACCATCCCACTGCACCCCCAAGGACTTCAGACCTATAAGTCTCCTTAAGACTATGGAAAGACTCTTAAGTCTCCATCTACAACTAAACATTAACCCAAACGACATCTCATGCTCTCAGCATGCTTACAAAAGGGGCCGATCAACATAAACAGCCCTGCACGATATCACTATGATCGCCGAACGAGCGATTAATTTCAAGGAATACGCACTTGTGGCTTTTCTAGACATAGAAGGGGCCTTCATAACATCCTACCGTGCTCAATAATCGACGCACTGACGGGACTTGGAATAGACAATCGATCAACTCACCTAATACGGCAGATCCTGGTTAACAGGAGTGTCGAGGCTACACTTGGAGGTTCGACTATTCGAAGATACGTCAAGAGGGGCACCCCACAAGGAGGTGCATCTCGGTGAAACCCTTGCTCCAGCGGCAGCACAAGGAGCCCTTGCGGCTCAAGTGGAAGTGAGGGGGTATTCTATGACCCCCTTGCATCACCGCCCTAACCTAACCTAACCTAACCTTTCCTACAGCGAATGGGCCAGTAGTGGGGAGAGTACACCTCCTTGTCGGAACGAGTACGATACGTCCCTATTGACATATCTTAGAATAGACGATCTTCCAAGATTCGCCAGGACCAGGAGATTGACCAGGATCTGCCGTATTAGGTGAACAGATCAATCGTCTATTCCAAGTCCCGTCAGTGAGTCGTTGATTGAGCATGGCAGGATGTTGTTTTTCGGTGATCATGATAATCTCGTGAAGGGCTGTCTCTGTGGATCGGCCTTTGGATTGTATGCAATGTCGTTTGGATTTATGGAAAGGTGGAGATGGAGACTAAAGAGCCTCTCCATTGTCTTAAGAAGAAAGGACGAGAGATTTATAGGTGTATAGTCCTTGGGGGTGCAGTGGGACGGTTTCCCTGCCTCAGGCTTGAAAACAACCTTTGTACGAAGCCACGCCTTTGGCACCGTGACAGAAGTGAAGACTATGCTGAAGATCTTTTTAATTCATCGCCCTAGATTAGCCCCGGCCATTAATAGATGAGCCGGTAAAATGTCATCCGGGCCCGAAGACTTGAAGTTTTTATTTTTATGGTTTTTTTATGGTACGCCTTGGTTCATGGCACTGTAAGTGTTTCTACCATGGCGTTAAGTCCCACATAATTCTCGACAATCCCTGTTTCTCTTAGGATCTATCTAGAATCTTTTTTACAGCTCCCAGTTAGCTTTCCTAGGATTGCGTACGGCTAGCTTAGTGCAGTTTTAGAAGTTTACCGCGACCTCGACGTAGCGATGGTCCGAAAAAGAGTGCTGATCGAGGGCCCTCTTGCTGATGACTGCGTCAGCTAGGGAGAACGAGTATAGGGTTATGTCAAGGACTTATCTTCTGTTTTTGACGAAAACAGTGGGCACTGAGATTCTGTTAGGAGGAGTTTAGAGCTTAATATAAATTGAAGATTGACTCACTCCTATCGTTTGTGTCAGTGCTTTCCCATTGAAGGTGATAGGCGTTGGCGTCACATAGTAGGCTGATCTGAGCAACCTTGGTTGGGGATGTCTGTCCGTCTGTCTGTCTGTTCGTCTGTCCTCAGTTTGAGAGCTATCGAGCTGAAACTTTGCACACATCCTTCTATTTCTTGCAGGTAGTACATTAGTCGGAACGGCCGGGATCGGTCGACTATATAGCTGCCATATAACTGATTGATCGGAATCGCCATAACTTTGGTGTCTTTTAAATTAGAGGTTTGGCACTTCCCGCGGTATGTTATATTATTACTAAAATATTTTATCCACAAAAATTCATAAGAATCGGCAGACTATATCCTATAGCTGTCATAGGAAGATCGGAATGGGCATAACTTTGATTTTTTTTAAGTTGGAATGACTTGGGACTTGGAACAGATTCCACTTTGGGCAAAATAATCTGATTTACCAAATTTCATAAGGATCGGCCGACTATATCCCACAGCTGCCATATAACTGAACAATCGGAAATGGCACAACCTTGCTAGTTTTAAAGATGCTTGGGGCTTGTAGAAAACAGATTTGATTGTGGAATGCTTATAAGGATCGGCCAACTGTATACGTTCCGATATACAAATAATAATATAAGCTACAACTGCAAGGGTATATCGAGCTGCGCCCGAAGCTAGCTTTCCTTTCTTGTGTTTTTTTAATATCGAAATAAACGCGTTTGAATGGTCTTCTTTTAGAATTTTGAAAAAACTTTTGGTTTTTGAAATATTTAAGAGTTAGGTTTGCCATTTTTTCCACAGGTAAAACAAAATCTGCTGAAATCGTTTTCCAATAGTGTGATAAACAATGACCATCAATTTTTTTAAATGACCACCTACCGTTTGGAAATTATTTAAAGATGAACATTCGTTTTATGATTGGTATTCGTTGAATGACGTGCTGATGTCTGGTCTGGCTAAGAATTAACTTCCTCTCTTTATCTTGAAGCGGACGGATGTGTTTTTTTTTGTGTGCACTGTGTTATAATAAAATCTCTTATTAGTTATCTTTAAGCATTCCAGTTTTATTTAGATTTACATTTATAAAAACAAAATTTTGCATTTTTGTGTGCACTGTGTTATAATAAAATCTCTTATTAGTTATCTTTAAGCATTCCAGTTTTATTTAGATTTACATTTATAAAAACAAAATTTTGCATTTTATACATCCGTATCGCTTTGTGTGTGCAGTGATATATTTGGAGGTAAAATAATAATTTTATTAATTTTTTTCCAAACATGCTCTGCTTCATTATATTATACGGTGTTGCTCTGCTTCTTTATATTTTACGGTGTTGCTTCTATTCTCGCTGAGTAGAGATTCTTATCTCTATTCTTTGCACTAAACTAACTCATACTAATCGCTTTCTTTAATCTCACTTTTTCCCTGGTATGGTGGTTCAAGGTTCCTCAATAATAAAAACAAATGAGGAAGAAAAGTGAATTTAAGGAGTTGATTGGCGATTTTTGTAAAATCAATGACCAACTCATGCGGTCGATACACAGTTTAGTAGTCTTAAACTACTAAATGAGTCCCCAAAGCGTAAGAAATCCACTTTTAGTGATGTGCATTTCACTTCACTTTGTCCGGTCAATCTTTGTATGTTACCTGTTCTTACATACCACCTTCGTCCGAACCGCCAACATACTGGCAACATTTGTCCGCTCGTTTGGTTTTCGATCGTCTGTCTGATGGTGACCAGCTGATAGCTCTGGGTGACTTTAATATCCCAGAACTTATGTGGTCAAATGTTGATAATTCACCGTCTTTACAGCTTAACTCCCACCATGACTTCCCTGAGGGCATGTTCGACATGTCACTCGGGCAAATTAACCACGTTAGAAATTCTTTAGGTCGGCTGTTGGACTTTTGTTTCGTTTCTGATCCTGATGGAATTACTCTTTCCAGAACTTTGCCCCTTTCTAACCCTGAGGATCCATATCATTATCCTCTTTCACTTTATTGACCTTAAGTCTACAGTTAAATTTCAGAAAGTTCGTTTCTTCCATAAGTCTGACTTTATGAAATTAAATAAATTAATTTTGGAATTTGATTGGTCTGATTTACTGGCATGCGAAGATATAAACATTGCATTAAAAAAATTGTATTACACCTTGAACATATTTTCCGACGCATGCGTGCCGTGCAAATTCCGTCAGCTTTAACGAATCCGCCTTGGTATACAAGGCACCTTATAAATTGAAAGAACTTTTTGAGTAGACTTTTAAATAAACATAGATTATCTGGCTGTACAGTTATATATTCAAGACACTTAGTAGCTCGGTCCAATTTAACCGTGCATAACGCAGAATGTTATAGGAGTTATATTCGCCGCTGCAGGATTCAGTTTACTGATTACTGATTACAGTTTACTTCCGAAGCAGTTTTATAACTTTGTAAACACTAAGCGTTAACATGTATCTTTTCCCCCACTGCTTACGTTTGAGAACTCTTATGCGAACACTGATCAGGCAATGGCCGATCTACACAGTTTTCAAACTACCTATTTACCTAGCAGCAGTTCAGCTCATCTTTCGATCAAAGTGGTGTGTTATCGGATCTTCTTAAGGTTAAGCCCGCCAGGCCCTGATGGAGTACCAGGCTGTGTTCTGAAGTACTGCGTTGAGGCACTGTGCAAACCGCTTGTTAAACTCTTTAATCTATCGCTGGAAACTTCGATCTTTCCCCTTATGTAGAAGGAATCTTACATTATTTCACTGCATAAAAAAGGGAAAAAATCCGACACTGTAAGTTATAGAGGCATCTTTAAATTGTCAGAAATTCCATAGCTTTTTGAAAAACTGATCATTCCACATTTGCAACACCTATGTAGCTCAAAAATATCTCCGTGCCAGCATGGCTTCATGAAGCGCTGCTTTAAAGATGTTATCTAGCGTTTAGTCCGCGCCACATCTGGGGTGCCCCAAGGAAGCCATCTTGGAACTATACATTTACACTGTTTATAAACGACTGGCTCCTTGTCTTAACTAATTCACTTGTACTTATGTACGCTGATGACGTTAAGCTTTGTCTTCAGTATAAACTCACTAGCGCCCAGTCTTGACTTCAATCCGATTTGGATAAATTTCAAAAGTGGTGTTTAGCAAATAACCAAAGCTTAATGGATCGAAATGTAAGCTCATGTCATTTTATCGATCTATTCCTCACCAGACTACGTACTTTCTCTATGGCTTCTATACGCCTTAAAACGATTAACTGAGGTTAACGATCTAGGTGTCCTATTAGATTTGAGACTTAAATTTACCAACCATCTACTATGGTTATGGTCAAAATAAATTAATGACTGGAGTGTGTCTGGAGTCCTTAATATGGAGTTAACCGAGATCACATAGAATCTGTACAAAAAAACTTCCTGACTTACTTCGATCTTAGAAAACTTAATTGGGGTGCACATCTTCACCTCCCCTTCTATCATAGTAGACTTTTAGTTATCAACTTACAGCCATTAACAAACCGTAGAATCCGTAGAAACCATAGAACCGTAGAATGATGGGTGTCATGTTATATAATCTTATTTATGGTAATGTAAACAGCCAGAATTTACTAACACCCTTCAATTTTAACGTTCCTAGTAGAAGGACAAGAAAATTTCGTCCCCTACACCTCAGCCATTTTAGTCCCAAATATGCCTAAGACGATCTTTTTGGGGTATTATGTTCGGACTACAATAGTCTCTTCCCCATCTTGTCACTTAAATCCTTTATACTAAATGCCTTATCTGTGAAACACTCTTCCTCGTGATATCTTACTCCCACCCTTCTCTTAAGCTTTCTCGGATCTATCCCCGCGACTGGAGCCGTACGTTAGCAGCATTTTTCGGCCGGTTGCACGGAAGTCGGGCAATACGTATGCAGTGGTAATCGCACGAAAGTGCATCTACCAACAGCACAGTGCAGTTGCATTGACCAATTAGGAGCAAAAAATAGACTTCAGTTACAGCAACATTAACTACTAATGACATCGAGAGACGCCAGTAGCAGCAGCAACAGCGACAGCGATTGCGGCAGCGATCGATCAATGCATAGGCTTAGTTAATTATCATAAGAATCATACAGAGTGCTGCGACTCGTTACTCAATATCAAGTTACCGTACATAAGACGAACCTACTTAGAGTGTTGCTCCCTTCAGAAAAATCGTTAGATTAACATTAAAAGAAATACAACCAACACATACACGAACCAAGGACCTTTCAGAGGATCATTAAAACTAAACACAATCAACAAGCAGACGAACCATGGACAAGCCAGGTAACTTTAGTTAGACTTTCTATGGATTTTTGACTACAACTCTGGGGCCTTCCGTTATTCCCGCGAGTTCAAGTTGGACGATAGTGGCCGCATAACGCTCTACGACGAAAATTTGGTGACCTCGACGCTATCCTTTTCTATTGAATCACAACTTGAATACATACCACACGGCAGCTCAACCGTTAAACCTATTAAGAAAAAAACTCAACCATGGGATCCGAAACAGACCACGGAATATCAAAATACAGATGCTCATTGATGAGAAAATTGAAAGCAATACTGCTATCCAAAAGCTAATAAAAACTTTACAAAATATTCAGCAGAGAAACGACTCAAAGAAGGTTAATTCGATGAGCGGCTAAGACAACTCACCTACTTTTGCACCCAACTTAAAAAAAAAATGATACATGAGTATGAGATGCATGAAAAATGCATTTATGAAAGGAGATCATCACAGGGTACCATGACCTAATGAACTTGGAACCAACCTTAAAAAACGATGGACACACCGACGATAGATTTTAGGTTGTACGAACAGAATATTTTTTATTTCTAAGCTAGGAATCACAATCAAAATTGGTATCAACGCAAAAACCTTCTACGTTTGTAATGCCACCAATCGACATCCCCAAATTTGACGGAGACTATCTGCTATCGCCCCGATTCCACAACATTGTCACAGAATTGGTCCACAAACCAGAATGGAAAATTATGGCAGTTTGAGAACCATGTAACTAAAACAACGAACGCTAGAATACCTAGAGCAGCCAAGTAACGCTACAAAAGACAAAGATTACTGGATTTCGTTCACCGACCAAACCACCACCTGAATATTGTGCTCTTTGCATCCACGGCAACCATCGACTTTGAAACTTCCCTAAATTCCTGGGCATGACTCCGAACGAAAGGACACAAAAAATAACAAGAATTCACTTCTGCACAAACTGTCTGTCCGTATACCACAAAGTCAGTGCATGCAGATCATTTATGCCAAAAGAATCATACAATGCTACATTATACACCAACTTTAACAAGCGTATCAGCAACCTACAACAGTATACGTGTTACTCGCGGCCGACCAAACGGAAGTCCAAGGTCCTAGAGGAACAAGACGAAAATGTCGCGGAGTAATAGATTCAGCATTACAAGTAAACTTAATTTCCGACAAAAAAATCACAGGCATTGGATGCCGTTTTAAACATGTTGTCATTAACTACTAATTTTACAACCCAGGTAGTGGCATTGTAAACTTTCAATCAGAGATTCTCTTGGCTGATTCCCCTTTCACGAATCTACAACGTATCGATCTTCTGCTCGGTGCAGTGTACCTTCCGCAACTAATCGAACCACAACCATTAAACTTAGGACATGGACAGCCATTGCTTCAAAAGACGCCGTTACGATGGATCAGCAATATTTGGATCCGCCGTACAGACGAATTCATCCATAAGCAGTCTCATCGCATCTCAAGCATCGACGATGAAAGAACCTAAGATAGGGAAACTACTTTAACTACTTGAACCCGAAGGAATTTACCACCGACGTGAAGTTATGCATGCAGCATTTCATGTAATACATAGATGAAAGGGCAGATAAAAGACTAAGTGTGAGATTAAGGAAGATCCACAAACACTCGGAAAATCCTTCCGATGGCATATATGCGTTTTTACGCGCTAGAAAGGAGACTCTAAAGGGAGTCTGATCTCCAACAACAATACGTACAATTTAGGGACCAATACAATGAGTTGGGTCACATGACTTTATTGACGGCCAATCAACTGACAGCAGACCATTATGTTATTCTACGCCATAGTGTTCTCAAGCCTGACAGTACCACCAAACTTCGGACAGTGTTTGTCGCATTTGTCGACGACAAAAAGTGTGTGGTGTATGCACACATGAGTTCTTATTACACAACATAAATACCAATAACAATGTACTCAGTGACAGCGTGCCAAGTGCCCAAACACATTTCAAGTGCATACGTCATATGATATGCAATTGCATTCACCATTTAGAGCCGAGTCAGCATGGTTCCATAACTCTCTGCCCGTTTCTACATACTTTAACTTTACTTATACATATATAAAATAAATAAAACGGATGCTTTGCCGCTGCGCCGACAGCTAGCAAGCCTTAGTGTAAGAATACCATAATTCATTCGAATAAAGACACTGAAGTGGATATGTCACAACCTTTATTAATTCTACATGGCATAACCATAAAACTGGATAAGTCACATCCTTACTAATCCTACATGGCGACCGTGACTTCGGTTCAAAATAACCTGAAGATAATCAAACAACAATAACAGTAGCAGCAAGCACATTAGTAGTCCAACAAGAAAACCTGCCCTGCGCAACATGACCGAAGAGATGATGTTCCAGCAAAACCAGCAATAGCAGCAACTGCCAAACCAACAGCATGCGTGGAAAACGGAGAATAAAAATAACTGAGTGAGTTGAGTGAAAGCAATGGGAAGACACGGAGGTGTTAAAAATGAGGTGAACAAAAGAATAGAATACATTAAGTGGCTGTTATTCACTAAAACACCGCCTCCCGCGTGGTCGACTACACAAAAATTGCAGGCCGAGCTTGATTTTCCAAAAACAAGCCTCACAGAGAGACGTCCAATTGTTGCAACTCACTCACATAAAATACAAAATACAAACAAGTCGATAACAAAGTTTCAATCACCGCCAGCGAAGAAGATACCGGCGCTGGTAAAGACGTGCCCAACTGACAGTCCAGGACCACTCTACTCTGCGGCATGCAATTGCGCATGCCTGAAGCCCAAGACCAGTGCGAAGACCGGCACCGGCCACGCCTGAGCCAATAGGTCCCGGACATCTGCAGCAGATCAACAGCGAGAGGGGCAAACCGCCATTTTCGCCTACGAAGGAGCGTCAGTAAAGCCAACCGGCGTCGACCAGCTGACGCAGAAGATACGGGTCATCAACGTTGAGATAACCGGAGCATGCCTGTACTTATATATAATATAAAATATAAATACATACATATAGTTCATATAATATAAGCCAACATTTTTGTAAAAGCGTGCGGAACCATTTCCGCTCGTTTAGAAGTATAGCCCGTAAAGCTATGCAAAACAATAGGCAGGGTAAATGTAAAAGAAACAAAAACAAGAAAGGAAAGCTAACTTCGGGCGGAGCCGAAGTTTATATACCCTTGCAGTTCAGTCGCAGTCCGCTAGGTGGCGCCACGCATCTTATATTATTAGATATGTAGCGGATCGTATATAGTCGGCCGATCCTTATGAAATTTGGCATATTGAATTATTTTGGCCAAAATAGAATCTGTACCAAATCCCATCTTTCTAACTTAAAAAACACCAAAGTTATGCCAATTTCGATCGTTGTATGACAGCTATAGGATATAGTCGGCCGATCCTTATGAAATTTTGTACACAAGATATTTTGGTCAAATATAACATGTATAGAAAGTCCCAACCCTCTAACTTAAAAAGTAACGAAGTTATGGCATTTCCGATCAATCAGTTATATGGCAGCTATAAGATATAGTCGACCGATCCCGGCCGTTCCGACTTATATACTGCCTGCAAAAGAAAGAAGGGTGTGTGCAAAGTTTCAACTCGATAGCTCTAAAACTGAGAGACTAGTTTGCGTAGAAACAGACAGACAGACAGACAGACGGACAGACGGACAGACGGACAGACGGACATGCTCATATCGACTCAGGAGGTGATCCTGATCAAGAATATATATACTTTATAGGGTCGGAGATGTTTCCTTCACTGCGTTGCACACTTTTGACCAAAATTATAATACCCTCTGCAAGGGTATAAAAATATATAAGAAAGATGAGAAGTAATAGAAATATATAAGAAGAATAGATGAGAAGTAATTCGATAAGTAAATTCAGTGAGAAAATAGTTGATAATTATTAATTTAAAAAAAAAACAACAATGGCTATAGTAGACGTTAAGTCAGTGGATTCCACTGCTAACTAATAAATAAAGTTGAGCCAAATAACATTAATATGGAATATTAATGTTTGTGAATATTATGCTATTAATAATTTTTGTCATAATGTGTGCCAATTGCTTTTATAAATTATAAAAGCTTCACAATAAATGTTTGAAAAAAAGATATATGAGCCAAGCAAATAACCAAGCAAGAGAACAAAGCACACAAACAACAAATATTAATGATGCAAAATATAATATAATAAAGTAACGACAATGAAATAAAATAAAGAAAATTTGAAACAAAATATATATATGTATATGTATATGTCCAAGTATGAATACACAAAGAGCCATAAGTAAAACATATGAAAAGGACCCATATTTCAGTAGAAGAGTTCAGCAGTTAGTATCTACAACCCCTGTTAGTGTGTACGAGCTAGAAAACCTTTAAATAAACACATTTAACTGCGATGTCTCACCATTGGTTCACTGCACCGAAACCCAAAAAGGAATAATACTAACTACAATTCCTGGTGTGCAAGTGAAATCAAGAATATATGAACATCCAATTTTAGGTAGAGCAATTGTTATGATGGTTTCTAAGAAATAATTCATATCCATAATATAATGGAATGGAATGAATTATCAAAAGAATTATCAAACATTAAAGAAGAAACACACGTAGGTCAAGAAACACGTAGAAATATTAGTTAAATGTTTTAATGAAGCTCAAATACTAATATATGAACACAGAGACAAGTTAAATCAAGATCATTGGTCTCAAGTATCAAAGTTTTTGATCAGATTAAGGTCCAATTTAACATCTGTTAGAGAAAGGTTTAAGCTTTAAATTTCAATACCTAACATTAATACTAACTTAATACTTCAATAATAATTGAAACGGGTGACGAACCAGAAATAAAAGAAATTATTGACCAACAAGATTTGGAAAAGGAAGAAATAAATAACCTGACTATCCCAGCTATACTAATGTCTGAATTGGACAATTTTGCAGATTCAGACAATAGCTCAAGCATAGTTGAAGAAAAATGTATTACAATAGCACAATCAAATACTGATTTTATCAACACTGCATCAAAGCTTATACCAGTATTTGATAGTAAAGCAGAAAATTTCGCAAGTTTTTTCGATGCATTGGAGATTATAGAATCAATAAAAGGCGAACACGAACAATAAGCTATTTTAATAATAACAAGAAAGGAAAGCTAACTTCGGGCGGAGCCGAAGTTTATAAACCCTTGCAGTTCAGTCGCAGTCCGCTAGGTGGCGCCACGCATCTTATATTATTAGATATGTAGCGGATCGTATATAGACGGCCGATCCTTATGAAATTTGGCAAATCAGATTATTTTGTCCAAAATAGAATCTGTACCAAATCCCATCTTTCTAACTTAAAAAACACCAAAGTTATGCCAATTCCGATCGTTCTATGACAGCTATAGGATATAGTCGGCCGATCCTTATGAAATTTGGTACACAAGATATTTTGGTCAAATATAACATGTGTGGAAAGTCCCAACCCTCTAACTTAAAAAACACCAAAGTTATGGCATTTCCGATCAATCAGTTATATGGCAGCTATAAGATATAGTCGACCGATCCCGGCCGTTCCGACTTATATACTGCCTGCAAAAGAAAGAAGGGTGTGTGCAAAGTTACAACTCGATAGCTTTAAAACTGAGAGACTAGTTTGCGTAGAAACGGACAGACGGACATGCTCATATCGACTCAGGAGGTGATCCTGATCAAGAATATATATACTTTATAGGGTCGGAGATGTCTCCTTCACTGCGTTGCACACTTTTGACCAAAATTATAATACCCTCTGCAAGGGTATAAAAACAAAGCTAAAAGGTGTCGCCAAAAGCTTAGTCGGAAATGAAACAACTATATCAGAAGTTATTTCCGGACTAAAGATAAATGACAAAGGCGAAACTGTAGAAGTATTATCAGCTAAACTGATGAATCTACAGCAACGCAAAAAAACGGCAAACCAATATACATCAGAGGTTGAGCTAATGACAAAAGCTTTAGAAAGTGCGTTCATAACGGACGGCCTACCACTTGAGTTAGCCAGAAGTTATCCTACACAGTCTGCAGTTAAGGCAATGGCAAAGAATTGCACGGAAGCAACTGGTCAATCAATACTATCCTTCATTTTAAAAATTTTTCACAGCGTGGTGGAAAACCCGGACGTGGAAATTTCCGAGGAAACTCTCATGGTCATAATAATAATTACAACAACTACAACAGTTCCAATAATAATAACAATGGGCAAGGCCAATATAGAGGAAACTCAAGAGGCCGTGGCAATTCGAATCGAGGCCACAATAACAGTAACACAAATTATAATGTGAGATTTGCCCAGAATAAATCGGAAAACTCTCAACTTTCTGATGTTCAGCAGTAGGCAGTTATGCGGTTCATACAATCAAACTTTGCTTAAATATATTTGTAGACTTTTACAATGTAAAGACGAATAAAAAACCTGTATTTTTAATAGATACTGGTGCAGACATATCTCTTTTAAAGGAAAATTCTGATATCTTTTATGATATCAAAATCAATAAGAAAATCAATATCCAAGGCATAGGCCAAGATTACTGTCTTATCTCAATTAGCTAAAACTAATTAGCTAAAACTTCCCACCACAATTCAAAAACGAACTAACTTATTTATGCACCCAGTTAAGTTATGTATTCGGACTCGAAACCGAATCAATCACTACAAACCATTTCTACAAGCAAATGCTACGATTGAAGGATGATGAACCAGTTTACATAAAGAATTATAGAAGTCCACATATTCAGAAAGATGAAATTAATACACAGGTACAAAAATTAATAGACAATAAAATAGTAGAACCGTCTGTATCACCCTATAACAGCCCACTGTTATTAGTTCCGAAGAAATCACTTCCCTGATCTGATAAGAAAAAATGGCGATTAGTAATTGACTATCGACAAATTAATAAAAAACTGTTGTCGGATAAATTCCCGCTACCTAGAATTGATGATATTTTGGATCAACTAGGAAGAGCAAAATATTTCTCATGTCTGGAGTTAATGTCTGGCTTTCATTAAATCAAACTTGAAGGTTCCAGGGATATAACGTATTTTTCAACGAGCAATGGTTTGTATCGTTTCACAGTATTACCTTTCGGTTTAAAAATAGCGCCTAATTCATTTCAGAGGATCACAAGCATTCCTTTATATGGATGACTTAATAGTTATAGGTTGTTCCGAAAAACATATTCTTTAAAACTTAATTGATGACTTTGAGAAATGTAGGGAACACAACCTTAAGTTAAATCCTGAAAAATGATCATTTTTCATGCATGAAGTAACCTTTCTGGGACATAAATGCACTGATAAAGGAATCATGCCAGACGACAAAAAATACGTCGTCATTAAAAATTACCCAGTCCCTCATGATGCAGACAGCGCTAGAAGATTTGTTGCATTTTGCAATTACTATAGACGATTTATCACAAATTTTGCCGACTTTGCTCGTCACATAACAAGATTATGTAAAAACAAGAAAGAAAAGCTAACTTCGGGCGGAGCCGAAGTTTATATACCCTTGCAGTTCAGTCGCAGTCCGCTAGGTGGCGCCACGCATCTTATATTATTAGATATGTAGCGGATCGTATATAGACGGCCGATCCTTATGAAATTTGGCAAATCAGATTATTTTGTCCAAAATAGAATCTGTACCAAATCCCATCTTTCTAACTTAAAAAACACCAAAGTTATGCCATTTCGATCGTTGTATGACAGCTATAGGATATAGTCGGCCGATCCTTATGAAATTTTGTACATAAGATTGTACATGTTGGTCAAATATAACATGTGTGGAAAGTCCCAACCCTCTATCTTAAAAAACAACGAAGTTATGGCATTTCCGATCAATCAGTTATATGGCAGCTATAGGATATAGTCGACCGATCCCGGCCGTTCCGACTTATGTTCTACCTGCAAAGAAAAGAAGGATGTGTGCAAAGTTTCAACTCGATAGCTCTAAAACTGAGAGACTAGTTTGCGTAGAAACGGACAGACGGACAGACGGACATGCTCATATCGACTAAGGAGGTGATCCTGATCAAGAATATATATACTTTATAGGGTCGGAGATGTCTCCTTCACTGCGTTGCACACTTTGGACCAAAATTATAATACCGTCTGCAAGGGTATAAAGATGTTAAATTCAAATGGACAACTGATTGTCAGAACATCTCAAATCGGCACTAGTGAATCCGAATTTATTACAATACCCAGATTTCAGCCAAGAATTTTGCATAATAACGGAGCCAAGTAAGCAAGCGTGTGGAGCGGTTTTAACTCAATACAAAAAAGGACACCAACTTCCAGTTGCTTATGCATCAAGATTGTTTACTAAGGGTGAAAGTAATAAAAGTACAACAGAACAAGAATTGACAAGCTTGATCATAGACCTTAAATTTACCTGTTTTCAATGATTAATCCAAGCTCTATGCTAACGCGCATGCGAATTGAGCTGGAAGAATATAATTTCACTGTGGAATATCTGAAGGGAAAGACAACTATGTTATCAAGAATAACCATCAAAGACCTACAAAATATAACTAGAAATATCAATAAAGTCACTACAAGATATCAGAATAGACAGAAAATCTGCGCGGAAAATCAAGAAAAAAAATTGCCTACGTAATCTTTAGATTCGACTTCTAGGCCCAACGTATATGAAGTCATAAACAATGACGAAGTACGTAAAGTAGCGACTGCAGAGATTGCAGTAAAATATATTTTATGTTTATTTAAACATGGCAGAAAAATTACTGCAAGATTCAATGTTAGCGATTTATATACCAATGGAATTCTTGACTTAGGTCAATTTTGCCAAAGGCTTGAACTGCAAGCCGGTATAAATAAAATTAGCCAACTCAAAGTGGCACCGTGGGAAAATATCTTTGAACATACTTTAGTAGATAATTTTAAGTTAATGGGCAATAAAATATTCAGAGATATATTATTAAGAGTAGCGCTACTCAACCCGGTGACCCAAATAACAAATTTAAAAGAAAACAAGAAAGAAAAGCTAACTTCGGGCGGAGCCAAAGTTTATATACCCTTGCAGTTGAGTCGCCGGGAAGTGAAAAACAACGAAGTTATGGCATTTCCGATCAATCAGTTATATGGCAGCTATAGGATATAGTCGACCGATCCCGGCCGTTCCGACTTATGTACTGCCTGCAAAAGAAAGAAGGGTGTGTGCAAAGTTTCATTTCGATAGCTTTAAAACTGAGAGACAAGTTTGCGTAGAAACAGACAGACAGACGGACATGCTCATATCGACTCAGGAGGTGATCCTGATCAAGAATATATATGCTTTATAGGGTCGGAGATGTCTCCTTCACTGCGTTGCACACTTTTGACCAAAATTATAATACCCTCTGCAAGGGTATAAAGAAGCAATTTTGTCTACGTTTCATGATGATCCAATTAAAGGAGGTCATACTGGCATATCAAAAACTTTGGCCAAATTAAAAAGACACTATTACTGGAAAAGCATGTCTAAAGATATAACTGAGTACGTAAGAAAATGTCAAAAAAGCCAGAAAGCCAAAATAACTAAGCACACAAAGACCCCTTTAACAATTACGGACACACCAATAAATGCTTTCGACAGAGTAATAGTGGACACTATTGGTCCACTGCTAAAATCAGAAAATGGCAATGAGTATGCAGTCACATTAATATGTGATTTAACTAAGTATTTAGTTGCCATACCTGTTCCGAATAAAAATGCTAATACTGTCGCTAAAGCAATATTTGAATCTTTTCTACAGCACACCACCACCAGACAGTTGGAACAATAGCCCTGAACCTGAAGTACGGTCCAATGAAGACGTTCATTACGGACATGGGAACAGAATACAAGAATTCAATTATAGACGATTTGTGCAAATATTTAAATATTGAAAATATTACATCCACAGCATACCACCACCAGACAGTTGGAACAGTAGAAAGAAGTCATAGAATTTTCAATGAGTACATACGATCTTACATATCGATTGATAAAATATTGGAAACATTAAGAGTAGCGCTACTCAACCCGGTGACCATAATAAAAAAACAAAAAGATAAAGAAGCTATTCTGTCTAATATCCATGACGATCCCATACAAGGAGGTCATACTGGTATATCAAAAACCTTAGTAAAAATTCAAAGATATTATTTTTGGAAAAATATGACTCGTGATATCACAAACCACATACAAAAATGTCAGAAATGCCAAAAAACTAAAGTAACTAAACTTATTAAGGCCCCATTAACAATAACAAACACACCTATAAATGTTTTCGACAGAGTGATAGTGGACACTATTGGTCCGCTACCCAAATCAGAAAATGGTAACGTGTATGCAGGCACTTTAATATGTGACCTAACTAAGTATTTAGTTGCCATACCTGTACCAAACAAGAACGCTAATACTGTCGCTAAAGCAATATTTGAATCTTTTCTACAGCACACCAACACCAGACAGTTGGAACAATAGAGAGAATTATAGAACTTTTAATGAATACATACGATCTTATATATCGGTTGATAAAACTGATTGGGACGTATGGATTCAATATTTTGTCTTTTGTTTCAACACTACCCCCTCTATGGAACATAATTATTGTCCATATGAGCTAGTATTTGGTAAAACATGTAATTTACCAATTCAATTTTATAGCATAGATAGCATAGAAACAATATATAATATAGATGATTATGCTATAGAAAGTAAATACAGATTAGAAGTAGCATATAAAAGAGCAAGGATAATGATAGAAGAGCATAAGAATTAGAGTATGGTACTATATGATCAGAAAGTAAACAATATAGATATATCAGTAGGAGATAAAGTTTTATTAAGAAACAAGAAAGAAAAGCCAACTTCGGGCGGAGCTGAAGTTTATATACCCTTGCAGTTAAGTCGCAGTCCGCTAGGTGGCGCCACGCATCTAATATTATTAGATATAAAGCGGATCGTATATAGTTGGCCGGAATTATTTTGCCCAAAGTGAAGAAGGATGGGACTTTCTATGCATTTTAATTGGGCATATTTATCCGATCTGCAAAATTTCATAAGGATCGGCCGTCTATATCTTATAGCTACCATATAACTGATTGATTGGAAATGACATAACGTGGTTGTTTTTCAAGTTAGAAGGATGGGAGTTTCAATGGATTCCTCTTTAGGCAAAATAATTTGATATGCCAAATTTCATAAGGATCGGCCGACTATATGCGATCCGCTATATATCTAATAATATAAGATGCGTTTCGCCACAAAGCGGACTGCGACTCAACTGCAAGGGTATATAAACTTCGGCTCCGTCCGAAGTTAGCTTTTCTTTCTTGTTTTAATTAATTTCATTTTCTTTATCGGTATTAAGTACAATTTTATTAAAAACAAAAATTAAAAAATAAAATTAAAAAAAAATAAATAAATATATTATTTTTTAAAATTTATAGATAAAAAGAATTAAAATAACTCCATGAAATTGCGTTATTTTTTGAAAGGAGGGAGATGCACACATGAGCTCTTATTACACAACATAAATACCAATAACAATGTACTCAGCGACAGCGTGCCAAGTGCCAAAACACATTTCAAATGCATACGTAATATGATATGCAATTGCATTCACCATTTAGAGCTGAGTCAGCATGGTTTCCACGCTGACCACTTCTACTCATATGTGCATGCATAACTCTCTGCCCGTTTCTACACACTGTGACTTTACTTATATATAAAATATATAACACGGCTGCTCTGCCGCTGCGCCAACAGCTAGCAAGCCTTAGTGCAAGAAAACCATAATTCATACGAATAAAGACACTGAAGTGGATATGTCACAACCTTTTTAATTCTACATGGCATAACCATAAGATCTATAAAACTGGATAAGTCACATCCTTTGTAATCCTACAAGTGAAAAAAGTCTGAATAACCGTTTACGGATTGGACGAACACTCCCATGCTCTGTTATGGTACCGATCCTACCAATATGTATTCACGTCAGACGTGGAGAAAATGTATCGACAGACCAGACGACCGCAGGATCCAGATTATACGATATTTTGCTGAAGCAAGGATTCAAATAAAGAATATGGTGCGCTAACCACCCATCGCTACCAGCAGACATTCCAGAAGACGACCAAGAAATGATTCTCGACTTCAGTAATTTTACGGAGCAAGCCGTCAAAACACTTGAAATTATTCGAGATCCACACGGAGACTGGCTTCAAGGAAGTGCTGCAATAGAAGACACAGGAATCAGCACCAAGAGGATGGTGTTTTCAAAACTCTTTGCTCCTCTAGAATTGTTTGGTCCGGTTGTGAAGACGGCAAAAATAAAAATGCAACAGCTATGGGAGTTGAAGGTAGACTGCGACACGGCATTAGTCCCTGAACCTATCCATCAATGGCAAGCATTCAGACATGACGTTCAGATTCTCACCACAATAAAAATTCCTAGGTGTGCACTTCCTTCAGACTTCATGTGTTTGCTGATGCATCAGAGGCAGTATTTGGCAGTGACATATATACGAGCGAGAAACACTACAGGAAGTGTTTCCACACGGTTGTTATGTTCAAAGACACGGGTAGAACCCATAATGAAGCAAACACTACCACTCTTAGAACTCAGTGTGGCGGTACCAGCAGCTGAAGTCGCCAAAGAATAAAAATCGATCACAACATTAAACTAAACAACATAAAACTAAATGAAAAAAATAAATATATTTATGGAATAATTCAGAGATGGTATTGAAATGGATCATTTGACACGGTTCTGCAAATAATAGGAAGAATGCTGCTAATCAGCAATTTAATTCCCGTTATCCAAGGAAACAAAAGACAGGATCATTATCACCAGAAGACTTTAAACAGACTTTGGGAGTTGTAGTTCGAAAATTACAAGCCCCGCTTTTATATCATTCATGCGCAACTCAACAAACCAAGAAAGTCGGTCCCAACGCTCCATTACGAGCATTAGACCCATTCATTGATACAGACGGGAAAATCCGAGTAGGGGGATGGTTACAAACGCTGCTCTATCGTTCGACACCACATATTCAATCTTGTTGGCTCCAAAAGACCGACTAAAAAAACTCTTATTTCAATGGCAACACCAACAGTTGCGGACCACAAGCATAATTGTGCAACCTTAGGCAACGATACTGGTCACTAAAAGGAAAGAAATTGGCTCAAAAAAACAGTCAAAAAACAGTTTTGTTCAGGTGTTGCCGGGCTCGACCTTAATTGTTGAATCAAATAACGAGTCCACTCCCTCCTGACCGGGTTCAACAATATAGATCCTCTTCCTCTCTTTATCTTAAAGCGGACGGACGTGTTTTTTTTGTGCGCACTACGTTTTTGTAAAATTTGTAATAAGCTTTCTATAAACAATCGGTGTTTATTTCATTACATATATAAAAACAAATTGCAATCTCTTCCGTATCGCTTCGCGTGTGCAGTGATATATTCGGAGGTAAAATAATAATTTGTTTAATTTTCCTTCCAAACATAGCCCTGCTCTGCTTCTTCATCTCCTACGGTGTTGTTGCTATTCTCTTGCTTCTACTCTTGCTCAATAGAGATTCTTATCTCTATTTCTTTGAATCTTACTAGTTTGCACTAACTGCTCTCTTTAATCTCCCCCTTTCGTTTCCTTAGTACAGTGGTTCAAGATTTCTCAATAATAAAATCAAATAATGTTTTAAATTAATTATTAATTTTTTTAATAATTTTTAATAAATTAATTATTTAATTTTTAATAATTTTTAATAAATTAATTATTTAAATTTTTAATAATTAAGGATTTTAAATTGGTCTGTGCGTTGAAGTCTTGCAATAAGACAAACTCGTCTTCCCAGCCTACCATCCATTGCTGGCTCTGTGAAAACGTTTTACACGCTAAGTGTGCCGGGTTCACGGCCTCAGTTTCGGATGCAATCTCACTTAGGTCAGGTCTCCACTTCTGCTGTGACGGTTGTCGGACGAAATGAGGTTGTTCATGAGGCAGACTAAAAGCGGTTTCAAGGAGTTGATTAGTGGTTTTCGAAAAATCAATGACCAACTCTGTGCGCTCGATACACAGTTTAGTAGTCTTCAACTACTAAAAGAGTCTCCAAAGCGTAAGAAATCCTCTTTTAATGATGTGCTTGGGACGAATAATCTTCAGACTACTCAGCAATTATGCAGCCGCTCATATCTCTGGCCACCCCAAGGGCCAGACCTGAGAAAAATTTGGATCTGAATATCTCAGAACTAATGAGCAATTGTTTGATATTTCCTCTGTGGCATCGATTCAAGTGATCACAGACCCAATAATTAAAACCTGTTTGGAATTTCTGTAAATTCCAAATTCGCTTCTGATGGGGTAAAATCCCAAGAGTTTGGTGACATTGAATTTCCACCTTCGTCCGAACCGCCAACATACTGGCAACATTTGTCCGCTCGTTTGGTTTTCGATCGTCTGTCTGATGGTGACCAGCTGATAGCTCTGGGTGACTTTAATATCCCAGAACTTATGTGGTCAAATGTTGATAATTCACCGTCTTTACAGCTTAACTCCCATGACTTCCCTGAGGGCATGTTCGACATGTCACTCGGGCAAATTAACCACGTTAGAAATTCTTTAGGTCGGCTGTTGGACTTTTGTTTCGTTTCTGATCCTGATGGAATTACTCTTTCCAGAACTTTGCCCCTTTCTAACCCTGAGGATCCATATCATTATCCTCTTTCACTTTATTGACCTTAAGTCTACAGTTAAATCTCAGAAAGTTCGTTTCTTCCATAAGTCTGACTTTATGAAATTAAATAAGTTAATTTTGGAATTTTATTGGTCTGATTTACTGGCATGCGAGGATATAAACATCGTATTACAAAAATTTTATTACACTTTGAACATATTTTTCGACGCTTGCGTGCCGTGGCATTATCCGTCCGCTTCAACGAATCCGCCTTGGTATACAAGGCACCTTATAAATTTAAAGAATAGTATGAGTAGACTTTTAAACAAACATAGATTATCTGGCTGTACAGTTAGTTATTCAAGATACTTTGTAGCTCGGTCCAATTTCACCTTGCATAACGCAGAATGTTTTAGGAGTTATATTCGCCGCTGCAGGATTCAGTTTACTCAGGATCCGAAGCAGTTTTATAACTTTGTAAACACTAAGCGTTAACATGTATCTTTTCCCCCACTGCTTACGTTTGAGAACTCTTATGCGAACACTGATCAGGCAATGGCCGATCTCTTTGCACAGTTTTTCAAACTACCTATTCACCTAGCAGCAGTTCAGCTCAGCCTTACACTTATAATATCCAATCAGCCAACCTTATATTTTGTCCATCTTTCGATCAAAGTGGTGTGTTATTGGATCTTCTTAAGGTTAAGCCCGCCAGGCCCTGATGGAGTACCAGGCTGTGTTCTGAAGTACTGCGCCGAGGCACTGTGCAAACCGCTTGCTAAACTCTTTAATCTATCGCTGGAAACTTCGATCTTTCCCCTTATGTGGAAGGAATCCTTCATTATTCCGCTGCATAAAAAAGGGAAAAAATCCGACGCTGCTAATTATAGAGGCATCTCTAAATTGTCAGAAATTCCAAAGCTTTTTGAAAAACTTATCACTTCACATTTGCAACACCTATGTAGTTCAAAAATATCTCCGTGCCAGCATGGCTTCATGAAGCGCCGCTCCACCACTACCAACTTATTGGAGCTAACATCTTTTATCACGGATGGCTTCCGGAATGGCTTACAAACAGACGTCATATACACTGACTTCAGTAAAGCATTTGACTCTGTTAACCATTCGCTTCTTTTAAGTAAACTCAGTCTTTTGGGATTTCCAACTGATCTTCTTATGTGGATTTCGAGCTACTTATCAGGGAGAACCCAACGTGTTTGCTTTAAAGATGTTACCTCGCGTTTAGTCCCCGCCACATCGGGGGTGCCCCATGGAAGCCATCTTGGACCCCTACTTTTTACTCTGTTTATTAACGACTTGCCCCTTGCCTTAACTAATTCACTTGTACTTATGTACGCTGATGACGTTAAGCTATGCCTTCAGTATAAATTCACTAGCGCCCAGTCTAGACTTCAATCCGATTTGAATAAACTTCAAAATTGGTGTTTAGCAAATAACCTAACGCTTAATGGATCGAAATATAAACTTATGTCTTTTTACCGATCTAGTCGATCTAGTCCTCACCAGGCAATGTACTTTCTCTATGGGAACGCCTTAGAACGTTTAACTCAGGTTAACGATCTAGGTGTCCTGTTAGATTTGAAACTTAAATTTACCGACCATATATCTACCATGGTTAATAAAGCTATGGGTGTGCTTGGTTTTATTAAAAGATGGTCAAAAGAATTTAATGACCCGTACATAACTAAAACGTTATATACATCACTGGTCCGTCCGATTCTTGAGTATGGATCGTGTGTCTGGAGTCCTCAATATGGAGTACACCAAGATCACATTGAATCTGTACAAAAAACTTCCTTACTTTTGCGCTTAGGGGACTTAATTGGGATGCAAATCTTTACCTCCCCTCTTATCATAGTAGACTTTTACTAATCAACTTACCATCATTAACAAATCGTAGAACGATGCTGGGTGTCATGTTTCTATATAATCTTATTAATGGAAATATAGACAGCTAGCATATACTAACACGCTTAAATTTTAACATTCCCAGTAGAAGGACCAGAAACTTTCGTCCTCTACTCCTTAGCCATTGTAGTTCTACATATGCCCAACACGATCCGTTCAGGGTATTATGTTCGGACTACAATGGTCTCTACCACATCTTGTCATTTTGCTCTACTAATAATCTTAAATCGCTTATATTAACCGCCTTATCTGTGCAACACTCGTCCTCGTGGTATCTTTCTCCTAATCCTCGCTTATCTATCTCGGATCTATTCCCGCGATTCGAGCCGTACGTTACGCGGCAGCGTCCCTCGGTCGGTTGGACGGGAGGTGGGCTGTACGTATGCAGTGGGAACCGCGCAAAAAAGATCATTCCAAAATTGTCAAGAGGATTACTGCGGGTCATCTTATTCCACTATAGCGTCCGTAAAAACGACCACACAAGGTTTACCTAGCAGTTTTTTGCTATTTTTAAACAAAGGCAGTACACCTAAATGTAGGTTTAATAAAATACAAACACACCTCCCACCAGAAAGACGCCTACCAATAACAGGGGAGATGGCTTGTATCGATTGGCGACCACTCACGTACAGGAAACCGACAACTTATAGATGTTCCTCACTAGCATCCCGCTGATAGAGGAGGACGAATTCGGACGCCCACGAATTACTGTGCACAAGTATAGGGATCAAAATCAAAAGTACTACGGGAGGACTAACAAAAGTTCGCTTAATTGCTGTCATATTATAATTTTTTTTATTAATAAAA
Source organism: Drosophila pandora (assembly GCA_021223865.1). Classification (NCBI taxonomy): domain Eukaryota; kingdom Metazoa; phylum Arthropoda; class Insecta; order Diptera; family Drosophilidae; genus Drosophila; species Drosophila pandora. The sequence goes on along the minus strand of JAJJHT010019178.1, from coordinate 195,727 downwards.
AATAACAAACTGTTTGTTATAATCTTACCATATATAACTCTAATTTTAATAATGGTGATAAGAAAACGTAAAATTAATGAAGCCGTTTAAGTAGATATCCCTGAAGCAACTCCGCAAGAAGTTCGGTTTGCTTTTGTTTTTGGATATCGGTGTAAGCTTAAGCCTGTGGAAGTATTTAGTGAGAACAGCATTTGGAGTGAATGCGCCATCCCTTGTGACTGTTTCTAAGTGGGTCCGTAGATTTCACACAGGACATTTTTTTGTGGAGGACGAATATCGAAAACGCCATCCAAAATCTGCAACTAACGATGTAAATGTAGCGTTGGTAAAGTCTAAAATTGACGAAGATCCAAGATTGACCCAGGAAATGATTGCTGAAGAACTGGGCTTAGCGAATATATTACGAATATTAAAAAATGATCTTGGATAAAATAAAAAATATCCACGATGGATCCCCAAAATTTTAACTGAAGCTCAAAAACTAGGCACGTGTGCGTTTTGCCTAATATTTTCTTGACAGGTGATGAAGCCTAGTTGTAAAAGTACGATCCTGAAACCAAACAAAAAAGCATGGTTTGGAGCCCAGAAGGTGTTAACCCGATAAAGCAAAGCAACAAAAGTAATGATGTCAATTTTCTTTACCAGAGAGAAAGTGCTAGCTGCTTTTCTTTTGGATAAAGGTCAGACGGTAACTGCCAAGTGGTATATTGATATTTGCTTTAGTGACTTATTGTGCTGCCAGGCATCGAAGAAATTCGATCATCACCTTATTCCCCAGATCTAGCACCTTGCAAATTCTGAATATTTCTAAAAATAAAAAAAAAAATTGCTAGGAAGAGTGTTCAACACCAATGAGGACATATTAAATGCGGTCAATTATGAAATTGCAAAACTTCAAAAAGCCGATTTTTAAGACTGTTTTTCAAGGTGGATTTATCGACTTCAAAAATGTATCGAAATAAATGGCGGTTACGTTGAAAAAATGCAAGGAGATGATGAATTTAATTTCATTCTACTCTGTTAAGCGAACTTTTGTTAGTCGCCCCGTATCTATTGGGTTCAACTGACGGAAACAAATGCATGGATCTTTGGGAACAAAACCCATAACGATGACATAGGTACGCTCAGCGGAGAAAGATCAGATCATTATCGAAGGCATAGGCAAACTGACGCTCCGGCCAGGCTTTGTGATCCAGAGCCTTACAATTACGTTACTGGGACGGGCACACTTTAACTCATCAGGAACAGTGAAGATGTCAGAGGCCTATATGCATGAATGGCCTGCCCTCGAATGAGTAAAAACAACGGAAATGTGACTGGAGTCAATATTGGATCAATTAGATCGACTACATGCTGAAATTCAGGGATTGAAGACCTAGACCAAGCAAACGTTAAACTGTAAGCATGATGGGTAGGTAGCGAACTACCATTGAACATTAATAAGGTTATGCAGGAAAACGACACCCAGCACTGTTCTTCGATTTGGTAAGAAGGGTAAATTTATAGAAGGAGTCTACTATAATACGAAGGAAGGTGAAGATTTGCATCCCAGTTAAGTCCTTCAAGAGCAAATAATAAGAAATTCTTTTGCACGGATTTTATGGGGTTTTGATAGACAGATGAACCATGCTCCAGTATCGGACGGACCAAGAATATAAAAAAGCTTTTAGTTTTTTAATATAAGGTCTATATTCTTTATATATCTCGCTATATTCTTTTGCCCATCTTTTGATAAAACCGAGAACACTTTTAGCTTTATTATCCATTGAAGAAATATGGTCGGAAAATGTAAGTTTTATGCCTAAAATGACACCAAGATCATAAACCTGAGCTAATTTTTCTAAGTCATCTACGCAGCCTGGTAAAAACTAGTAAAATAAAAAACATAAGTTTGCATTTTGATCCATTAAGTATTAAGCATAGCTTGCAAATAACTGTTAACGGTTTTTTGCTTACGCTCTGTTTCCGAGAGCAACCGAAACAATGCATGCCGTTTCGGTTCCTCTCTGAGCAGCAGGCTTTGTTTTGTTTTGTTTCGGTTTTCTGTTGAACGATTTACGATGAGCAAATCATGAAACTCTCATCTACCGAACATCGCTCAATGAGAGATTTGAGTGACACTCGCACAGAGAGACTCAGTAAAAGACCGATTGACTGAAAAATTCAGCGCTAAAAGTCTTTCGCTGCACAGTGGTACATGGTACATGAAATTTGACGAAAAAACGTATTAAAATTTTAAACGTGAATTTTCCAATTTCAAACTAATATATTGATTATTTTAATTAAAACAAGAAAGGAAAGCTAACTTCGGGCGGAGCCGAAGTTGATATACCCTTGCAGTTCAGTCGCAGTCCGCTAGGTGGCGCCACGCATCTTATATTATTAGATATATAGCGGATCGTATATAGTCGACCGATCCTTATGAAAATTGGCAGATCAGATTGTTTTTCCCAACATAGAATCTGTACCAAATCCCATCTTTCTAACCTAAAAAGCACCAAAGTTATGCCAATTTCGATCGTTGTATGACAGCTATAGGATATAGTCGGCCGATCCCTATGAAATTTTGTACATAAGATATTTTGGTCAAAAATAACATGTGTGTAAAGTCCCAACCCTCTAACTTAAAAAACACCAAAGTTATGGCAGTTCCGATCAATCAGTTATATGTCAGCTATAGGATATAGTCGGCCGATCCCGGCCGTTCCGACTTATGTACTACCTGCAAGGAAAAGAAGGATGTGTGCAAAGTTTCAACTTGATAGCTTTAAAACTGAGAGACTAGTTTGCGTAGAAACCGACAGACAGACGGACAGACGGACCGACGGACAGACGGACAGACGGACATGCTTATATCGACTCAGGAGGTGATCCTGATCAAGAATATATATACTTTATAGGGTCGGAGATGTCTCTTTCACTGCGTTGCACACTTTTGACCAAAATTATAATACCCTCTGCAAGGGTATAAAAATGAATAGTTTCCTTTTAAATTTATTTATTTTGAGTTAAGCTTATTAACTAAACTTTGGACAACTTTGTTGTTCATTTTGTTAAATATAAAAAATTGATGCACTTTTTTATTAAGTTCTCGTCTTATTTTCAATAAATTTGATGAATCACTGTTTACACGAGAGATTTACAAAGCAAATTGACAAGTTGAGCCACTAAACTTCACATACACACATACATGCACAAAAGACTTTTTGAAACGTCGAACGCAAGCAAACGGTCCTAGAATGAGCAGACCAAACGAAAACAGAAAAAAGTGTGCTTTGACTGAGCGCGAGCAAAATTTGTTTACGAGCAACTCAATCGGTTGCTTTCAGACTTTTTGCTCAAAGTCTCAATGACAAACACTTATTTTGAAACCGCTCGAATCGGTTAACAGTTATTTGCAAGCTATGGTATTAAGTCATTAGCTAAACACCATTTTTGAAAATTGTCGAGATCGGACTGCGTTGGGCAGATGAGGATTTTGTATTGCAGACACAGCTTAACATCGTCTGCGTACATTAGTACCAGCGAGTTTGTTAAAGATGGAATCAAGTCATTAATAAGAAGGGTAAGCAGAAACGGGCCAAGATGGCTTTCTTGAGGGATTCCAGATGAAGCACGGACTAAGCGAGAATGTTAATTTAAAAAAAACCCTCTTTATTGTTCTATCTAAATCGCTGGAGATCCACATAAGTAGATCTGCGGGAAATCCCATGAGATTCACTTTAATCTTTAACAGGAGTGAGTAATTAAATCTGAATAAATGATTTTCTAAAGTTTATATATAAAACATCAGTTTGAAGTCTCTTTCGGAAGCCATCTATGACAAAGGATGTCAACTCCAATAAATTAGTGGTGGTGGAGCGACGCTTATTGAAACCATGTTGACGTGGAGACATGATTAAAGAGCAAAGGTATTGCAAATGAGGAGTTATTAATTTTTTGAAGAGCTTCGGAATCTCTGACAATTTGGAGATGCATCTATAGTTGGCAGCATCGAATCTTTTTCCAATTATATGCAAAGGAAATATGGGCAACCAAGTTGTAAAACTGCTTTGGATCCAAAGTGAACTGCATCTGACGTTGCCATCTAACCAGGCTATTAAGTATCTTGACAAATCNTTTACCAATCATGTGCCATTTTCATTGTCAATTTCATGAATATCATTTCCTAATGTCGTGATAATTGGGTTATGGTAACTAAAGTGCGAGATATATACGTGAGCACTTAAATCCTTAATGAATCGTGCAAAAACTGCATCGATTGTTGTCCCGTGTCTAGTCGTGCTAGTGTTCCTATCATTAACAATATCCAAATTGAGTGTGTTTTTGAAAAAGTTCAATAACGCAGTTCGCTGGTGTCTGAGAGAGAGGAAAGAAGAGAAGAGAGACAACGTTCGTGAGCGGCTCTCCCACCTCAACAAGCGCATATGGTGAGAGAGGGACAGTGAACGGTGAGGGGGGTGGGGTACTCGCATTTTCGTGTCGATCCTGACTCGGTTTTACTCCGTCCCCGAAAATCCATTACGCGCCTAAAGAAGTTTCACTTCAAAAAAGGAAAAGAAAAGATAAGTAGGAAGGAGTAGAGAATGTAAGAGTGGAAATGGAAATGAAAAATTACAAAAAACTGCATAATGAAACAAAGAGTAAAACCAAAATCTATGTTGTAATAAAAATAATGAAGCAATTACCCACTGCGGCTGTTTGCTACCATGGCATATCCGCGAGTGCTAAAATATTGCTTCATATAAAAAAAATAAGAGAACCACCGCGAAGACATTCGCGAGTGGCAAGAATTATAAACAAAAAATAATATAAAAACGGTTTGTGTTGTGTTATAAAAAGAAAGAAACGCAATTACGCACTGCGGCGGTTTGTCACTGGCATATCCGCGAGTGTTAAAATATTGCCGTACATAAAGAAATAAAGAGAACCACCGTGAGCATATTCGCGAGTGGCAAGAAGTATAAATCAAAAATAAAGATAAACAAAAAAGGAAAGCTAACTTCGGGCGGAGCCGAAGTTTATATACCCTTGCAGTTCAGTCGCAGTCCGCTACGTGGCGCCACGCATCTTATATTATTAGTTATGTAGCGGATCGTATATAGTCGGCCGATCCTTATAAAATTTGGCATATCGATTTTTGTATCGATATTTTATATATATATTATATTATTTTGCCCAAAGAGGAATCCATTAAAACTATCATCCTTCTAACTTGAAAAACAACAAAGTTATGGCATTTCCGATCAATCAGTTATATGGCAGCTATAGGATATAGTCGGCCGATCCTTATGAAATTTGGCATATTGAATTATTTTTCCCAAAATAGAATTTGTACCAAATCCCATCTTTCTAACTTAAAAAACACCAAAGTTCTGACAATTTCGATCGTTCTATGACAGCTATAGGATATAGTCGGCCGATCCTTATGAAATTTTTTACACAATATATTTTGGTCAAATATAACATGTGTGGAAAGTCCCAACCCTCTAACTTAAAAAACACTAAAGTTATGGAATTTCCGATCAATCTTTTATATGGCAACTATAGGGTATAGTCGACCGATCCCGGCCGTTCCGACTTATATACCTCCTGCAGAGGAAAGAAGGGTGTGTGCAAAGTTTCAACTCGATAGCTTTAAAGCTGAGAGACTAGTTTGCGTAGAAACGTACAGACGGACAGACGGACAGACGGACATGCTCATATCGACTCAGGAGGTGATCCTGATCAAGAATATATATACTTTATTGGGATGTCTCCTTCACTGCGTTGCACACCTTTAAACAAAATTATAATACCCTCTACAAGGATACTACAGGATCTTTTATTTTTTATTGACACGCGAGGAGGCTTCTGATCGACACCAGAAATGGTTTCGATTGAAACCTCAAGCGCGTGGGATCCTCCACATTACCATGTGGATCAGATACAAAACATAAGTCTAGAAGCCGACCTAACGAATTTCGAACATGGTCGATCTGGTTAAAAAAAGATAAATTTTTAGTATTTACGGCTAGCACCCGGCTAGCCCACGGCTAGCCGTGGGACAAATATTTTTCTAACAGGTGGGATCACCTCTAAAGGTTTTGGTGCCACGGTCGGCAGATTTTTTCACAACTAAAGGCTATTAAATTGAGTATCCGCACTGAGTTTGTTGGGCCAAGCAACCACCAACAAAACCATTTAACAACAAGAAAGGAAAGCTAACTTCGGGCGGAGCCGATATTGATATACCCTTGCAGTTGTGACTTTTCCACTCGTTCAGTTATATGGCGGCTATTAGATATAGTTGGCCGATCTTTATGAAATTTGGAAAATCAGATTATTTTTCCCAAAATGGAATCTGTACCAAGTCCCATATTTCAAACTTAAAAAACTGCAAAGAACATCTGCAAGGGCACCCGTATTTTGAAAGATGACGTGTGCCTGGTGTATGAATATTTAGATTTTGTAATGTCCACCACTTTTGCTTTGGCTTTGATATAAGCCGAGATATCAATCTCAGAAGTATCAGGGGCAAGCCGGGAAACAAAAATGTGTTTCGATGGTGGGATCACCTGAAAGGGTTTTGGTGCCGCCGTAACTAATACTGCGGCATCAGTACGTACCGGGGGTCCGGACGGTTGATTACCCTTTTTAGTGACTGTTACGGGGGTTTGAATTATTGGGTCTGGGATCGCTTGAAGCGATGCCACAGAGGACATATCGGACAATTGCTCATTAATCCCGAGATATTCGGAAACCGAATTTTTCTCAGGTCCGGCCCTTGGGGTGGCTAGAGATATTAGCGGCTGCATAGTTGTCGGCTGAGCAGGCTGAAGATTATTCAAGCACATCACTGAAAGAGGATTTTATCATCATTGATTTTACGAAAACCACTAATCAACTCCTTGAAACCGCTTTTAGTCTGCCTCATGAACGATCTCATTTCGTCCTGAAGACCAGACCTACGTGAGATTGCATCCAAAACAGAGGCCGTGAACCCGGCACACTTAGCCTGTCAAACGTTTTCACAAAGCCAGCAGTGGATGGTTGGCTGGGAAGACGAGATTGTCTTATAACAAGACTTAAACGCACAGACCAATTTAAATTCCATAATTTTAAAAAATTTCAATAATTATTTTATTAGAAATTATTAAAATTCAATAATTAATTTATTAATAATATTGATAAACCACTGTACCAGGTAAACGAAAGGGGGAGATTGAAGAGAGCAGTTAGTGCAAGATAGTAAAATGCAAAGAATAGAGTCACGAATCTCTATTAAGCGAGCAATAGAATAGAAGCCACACCGTAAGAGATGAAGAAGAGCAGGGCTATGTTTGGAAGAAAAATTAATCAAATTATTATTTTACCTCCAAATATATCACTGCACACGCGAAGCGATACAGATCTATAAATTGCAATTTGTGTTTTTTTTTTTTTTTATGTGAATAGAAATAAACACTGATTGTTTATGGAAAGCTAATAAGCAAATTTTATAAAATCGCAGTGCGCCCAAAAAAAACACGTCCGTCCTCATTGAGATAAAGAGAGGAAGTGATAGTCGGCCGATCCTTATGAAATTTGGTAGAACAGATTATTTTGTCCAGAATAGAATCTGTTCCATCTGTCCCATTTTTCTAACTTAAAAAACACCAAAGTTATGCCAATTCCGATAGTTCTATGACTATCTATGACTATGACTATGAGCTTTAGGATATAGTCGGCCGATCCTTATGAAATTTTGTACATAAGATATTTTTAAGGTCAAACATGTGTGGAAAGTCCAAAGTCCAAACACCAAAGTTATGGCATTTCCAATCAATCAGTTATATGGCAGCTATAGGATATAGTCAACCGATCCCGGCCGTTCCGACTTATATACTACCTATTTCGCAAGGAGAAGAAGCATGAGTGCAAAATTTCAACTCGATAGCTCTAAAACTAAGAGACTAGTTTGCGTAGAAACCGACAGACAAACGGACAGACGGACAGACAGACAGACCGACATGCTTATATCGACTCAGGAAGTGATCCTGATCAAGAATATATATACTTTATTGGGATGTCTCCTTCACTGCGTTGCACACCTTTAAATAAAATTATAATACCCTCTACAAGGGTATATTAATCATATTCATTTAGCTGCAGCTGTTGTTATCAGTATTTATTGTTGTCTGTCTGTGTCCCAGATTTGCATGAGCTTTGTTGTTATTTGTAGCGCATGCGCTTTTGGGAGCTTTGGTTGAGCTCCTGCGCCTAAGCTCTTTGTTATTAGGTTATTATTAGGTATGGCGATTTTAGGGTTGAATTTGTGGTTCCTAAAATAAAATATTGAAAATCTGAACTCAAACTCGTCTACTTTTTCGGCTGCTATTAAAAACTGTGAATACCGTAACAGAGTTGATCATTGATTTTTCGGAAACCAACGATCAATTCTTTAAGCCCACTCTTGATCTGTCGCATGAAGGATCGCATTTCATCTTGGACAGCTCGACACTCTCTGCTGCAATAATGGAGGCCAACGGGATAGATGCAGTAAGGCCATTTTGGCCACATTTGGCACTTTCGCATAGCCAACAATAGATGCTAGCCTGCAACTTTGAATCGTCTTATTACACGATATTAATGAGTGAACAACATTCCATTTCATATTATTTTAATGTTTTCTTTTGTTTAGAGAAAACAAATTAAAAAAAAAATATTTTTTTTAGCAAATTACCTTTCAACTACTTGATCAATACAGTTAATAAAAGATTAGTAAGGCAGAAAGTTAGTCAAAAGAGGGCTACGGAAGAGCACAAGTGTTAACAAATGAGCGAAAAAAGAAATTTGCAAAATTAGCTACGAATATAAAAAAGACAGATTAAGAAAAAAAAACCGAGCTATATTTGAATTCTAACTTTTTAAATTGACAAAATGCTTACCCAAATATGTCACTGCACAAATGCGTACCGATACGGGTATAACATTAATATTAAATTAAAAAATTAGTGTTAAAAATTTAATCACAAGATTAGTGTTTAAAATAAACCAGCGGCGCTTACCCGGGTAGAAACAGTTTAGCAATATGAAGTAATTGATTTCCGACCGAGTAACCCAGCTGCAGACGGCGCCCACCTATGCAAGAAGAGGCAAGGGGCAAATGAGAACCAGCGGAATCAACAAACTCATGACCAAGCAATCCGATGTCAAATATCAAATACTAAATAAAATAAAATTACTAAACAAAACGTTAAGTCCAGTCACACGCGCAAAAGCTCTTAACAACAACAGCAATAAAGCTTACGCAACCACATCGAGTGCACGGTGCACCGGACTTAATATGATGCCGTGGCACCAATAAGGGTCACGGATCGACAGACACGTGCGGTGAGAAAGCATTGATTATGCTTGCGATTGTGGAAAAGCCAAAAGGAGAAAACACCAAAATATTTGGCAGCTCAGTGAACCGAATGGCAAGTGTATCTAACAAAAACAGAGTGCAGTTGCATTGACCAATTAGGAGCCACGGCATAGACTTCAGTTACAACAACAACATCACCCTGATCACAGAGAGTTGTCATCCCGAGCAGCCCTTTGAACAAGTCAGGATAATATTAGTAAGACCGTCTATGGGTTTTTGACGATTCCGGGACCGTTATTCCTGCGAATTCAAGTTTGACGATAGTGGCTGTACTACGCTCTGCGGGTGAACAGCGCCTTTATAAAATAAAGTGCTTGGGCACCCCTGATCTATACCATAAAATGTAAATAGATTGGATATTAGCATTTCTAAATACGCACCTGTATGGTAAGTAGCGCTCCCCAAATCAGATTTGAATGAGTGGATAATTTTTTACGATGGTTGCACTCGAGTTTTTTATCACTTATTTTAGAAGAGGTAGTCGAAGCTTTGATATATACTTGAATTTTGAATGTACCAGGGAGATCCACTTATCATTCGGAATATTTTGGATTGCATTTTTGAACGATAGCAGGATTACTTGTGCTGGCAGTGTACCTTGCATTCGTATATCAAGATTGTTTTAAGAACAATCACTATTTGATAGACAAGGCTGCGAGAAGACTTGGCTTAATCAGTCAATAAAGTTTCTTTCTTGAACTCTTTCTTAAACTGTGCTGACATTTCACTTAAATTTGACGGCACCATTTAAGTCCTACAGACTTTCAAATATATAGTCTGGGTGATCAAATTAACAGAAATGAACCACCAATAAAGTCGCGAAAATACGCTTAAGGTAGACACGAGTATCTGTGCATGTGCTTCTTCGAAAAGTAATAAATAAATTAAAAGCAAGATGTTATGCGAAGCAGCCAAAACGAAACAGTTTAGAATAATCTAAAAGACTCTGAAACGGATGAATAGCGGAGGTTTATCAGAATTTTCTATTTTTATTTATATTATCGGCGCTTGCACTTTTGGAAACTTTCGTAGAGCCTGTGTTTTTGTGTTTTTCTCCCACCACACCTAATACTGTCGGAATGATAGAGAACTGCATTGTTCGAGGATCTACTGCTTACCTTTTTCTACTTGTATATTCGTCATTAATTTGAGCGGCTGCAAATTTTCAAAATTTAAACTTGCAGTTTAACTTTATAATGGAGTCTGGAGCTGAAACGTCGAACGAAATGCATCAGAAGGTCAAGGCCACGATTCGGACCAACGACTCAATAATTCTGATCCTCAAGTCAGTGGAGAAGCGTCTGAGGGATAGATTCACTATGCTCCAGGAGAAATTTCAGCTATGGGTGGTCGAGCCGGAAACCGTTGCAACTCTTCCGGAGTTTTTCGACCGATTCAATGGTCATATGCGGGCCCTTATGAGTTCCAGGGCGTCGGCCGGAATTCATGGATGCCTCCTTAAATGCCTTCCAGATCATCTTTCAAAATCTTTAATAATCGATCGTGCATGCTCCTGAATTCTCCGCCTGCTCCGTGTGCCCTGGCACATTCTGTGCCTTCTTGCCCAAGGTTCCTCGCCTTGCTAGTTGAGGAATGATACGACGTCCAGCGTCTTGCCCTCTGCTTCGTTCACCTCAAGCCTGAGCACTTATCTCGTGGATGCTCAATCTTTCGCTGCCCAATATGTAATCGCCGACATCATGTCCTCTTGCATCGTTGCGAGCAATTATCCAGCAAGATTTCCGTTGTCACTTCCGGCTTAGATTTTGCCAATGAAGTTGTGGTTGCGACCTCTCAGGCTCCATCAGCTTACACGTTAGGGACCCAGGATCGCCATGCTGAAGTAGTGTTTTTGCCAACCGTCAACATTCTCGTCCGTGGCCGAGAAGCCTTTCTTCCGTGCTGAGTGCTACTAGACTCCGGCTTACAAGTTCATCTCATCACATCACTTCTGGCCAGCCAACTTCATCGGTCCCAATGCTCTGTAGCAGTGACGGCCTTGGAGACGCTGAATTTACTACGGATGAAGCATCGATTAATGTATGTATATTGAGGCAGTTGTGGCATCTCACGTCAAGAAGCATCAACCTGTCCTGAACCTAGGTGTCTCCAACTGGACGTTGCTGCAATTTGTTGAATGGACCAAGCCTGTTTTTATACCCTTGCAGAGGGTATTATAATTTTGGTCAAAAGTGTGCAACGCAGTGAAGAAGACATCTCCGACCCTATAAAGTATATATATTTTTGATCAGGATCACCTCCTGAGTCGATATAAGCATGTCCGTCTGTCCGTCTGTCTGTCTGTCCGTCTGTCCGTCTGTTTGTCTGTCTGTCGGTTTCTACGCAAACTAGTCTCTCAGTTTTAAGGCTATCGAGTTGAAACTTTGCACACACCCTTCTTTCCTTTGCAGGCAGTATATAAGTCGGAACGGCCGGGATCGGTCGACTATATCCTATAGCTGCCATATAACTGATTGATCGGAAATGCCATAACTTTGGTGTTTTTAAGTTAGAAAGATGGGACTTGGTACAGATTACTCTTTGGGCAAAATAATTCAATATGCCAAATTTCATAAGGATCGGCCGACTATATACGATCCGCTATATATTTAATAATATAAGATGCGTGGCGCCACCTAGCGGACTGCAAGGGTATATCAACTTCGGCTCCGCCCGAAGTTAGCTTTTCTTTCTTGTTTTTATCTGCTCTCGTTGGGCAAATCCAACTAGAAGACGGCCTGCATCTGGTGCAGAACACGCATTTTGAATGAGTAGTTAGTTGCAAAATTAATTCTGCTGACTCCAAAAACAATCTTGACGATTGTAGCGATTATCTTATCCACCAAATCTGGGAACTGAAGCCTACACTATTCAGGTCGTTCAGGCTACTAGGCCGAAGACCGATTGCGATACCCACATTGCCATGCACCACGTCCGTCTTGAATCTGGGGCTTATTCAGTTCTTCTTCCAATCATTCACAGCGTGGTGCGCAAGATGGATCGTCATCATATTTTTATCAACCCAAAATGCTTCGTTCAAATGAAAAAAGACATCTCCAATACTTATCTAAGAGTTGTGTTCGACGGTTCGTCTGCTACATCCTCTGGATATTTCGTCAATGATGTACTGATGTCAGGACTCGTGATTCAACCTTTTCCATACCTTGCTTCGGTTTCGGCTTCACCTAGTCGCTTTGACGGGAGACATTTGCAAGATATGCCGCTGCATAAGAGTCGCTCCAGATGATAGCTTGTTTCAGTGCATCCACTAAAAAGATTCTATCCACGATAACGTGTTTCAAGCTAGCGTCTTTTTTATCCGTTCGCTCAATGCACCAGCTAGCTAAGGATGAAGGTGCCAGTTTTCCCATTGGTTCTCGTGTTGTCCTATAGGATTTTTATGTTAACGACCTTATATCTGGTGCCGCAACAAAGACCAGAGCTTTTAAGATAATAGCTCAGTCATCGAGCCTTTTGAGCAAGGGTCAGTTTCAATTAGGGAAATGGTGCTTCAACATCCCAGAGGTTTTGGAAGGAAGGTGACATGGAGTTATACTTGAAATTCAACGATGACAGCCCGTTCACAAAGACTCTTGAATTAACCTGCGACCCTTCTGCTGACCTGCTGCGGTTTTCCCATGAAGCCTTTCAGCCTACCACCAAACCTACCAGGAGATCTATCCTATCTTCCGTATTTCGGTTTAGCTCCAATGGTCAAGTCGTAAACAGTGCAATTATTTTATTGCAGATACTGTGCAGGGAAATTTTTCATGGGAGGAGTTTAAGTTTCCTTTTTTAGCCATGCCAAGGTTAATTAAAAGACCAAAGCTTCTGTGACGACAGCTTCGATACGTATGGAGCTTGCGTTTACGTCTGGTCAGGGTCTGATTGTTGAGTATTAGGCTCGTAAGGACTCTAATTATACCGAAGCTGAAACTATCTGGGGCTGAGTTACTAGCAAAGCTGATAGGTGCTGATAGGAACGCTAGCAGCAGCAACATAGACATCGCTACATACAAGACATGTGGACAGCGCTCACCTCAAAAATCTGGAGAACTATCACTGGGGCAAGGATCGCACGATTATATCATATAGCTGCCATATAACTGAACGATCGGAAATGGCACTGCCTTGTTATTTTTAAAGATACGTGGGGCTATTTCCATCATTTGTATCAGAAAATTGATTTGATTGTAATATTCTTATAAGGCGCGACCAACTATATACGATCAGATATATATATATAATAATAAAAGCCGCTACGTAACTGCAAGGGTTCAACTTCGGCTCCACCCGAAGTTTGCTGTTCTTAATTGTTTTATTTATAGTTCGTCTCTTTTATTATTATAAATAAATACATAAACATACAATACAACCGACAATTGTTGTTCGGACCGCTACTTTTAACATACATACATACGTTCCACTAGCATTCGACGCGCATAAATAGTTCTATATATACATATATAAGCATTCTACTACTGACCGCACAACGGGATAAATCGTGTTACCGTGGGCAATTTGAGCAATATAATTATGACGTCAATTAATTATAGTAGATGCAATGGCGCTATCATAGAAGCACCCACTTCAGCTCGGAGTGGTATTTTAAAATGTAAAGCAAAGGGTATCCTCCAGGATTTGAAGAGGATCCAAGGAGCACTCCAGCCAGTATCCTAGGTGGATGGGTTGTTTGTGGGGCGGTTCACATGCGAAGAGATGGTACAGCCCGTAAGGACGTTGCAAAGAGTCCAAACATTTTGGATGAGCGTTTAGAGAGTCAGCTCTGTAATTTTGAGAAATCTAAAACTTTTCCGAGCCTATTGTGAAATGGACGAAGGAGGAATCAGATTGCGCTATGACATCAGAAGTTGTCCTGGGATGAATGTCTTCCTCAATCTCTTCACTCCGATTTTTCGCATGGTTCCCACTGCATACGTACAGCCCACCTCCCGTCCAACCGACCGAGGGACGCTGCCGCGTAACGTACTGCTTGAATCGCGGGAAAAGATCCAAGATAGTTTAAGAGAAGAGTAGGAGTAAGATATCACGAGGAAGAGTGTTGCACAGATAAGGCATTTAGTATAAGGGATTTAAGATTGTTAGTGGAACAAAGTGACAAGATGTAATAGAGAACATTGTAATCCGAACATAATACCCTGAACGGATCATGTTGTGCATATGTCGAACAATGGCTGTGGAGTAGGGGACCAAAGTTTCTGGTCCTTCTACTAGGAACGTTAGAATTTACGCGTGTTAGTAAATGCTGGATGTTTATATTTCAATAAATAAGATTATATAGAAACATGACACCCAGCATCGTTCTATGGTTTGTTAATGATGATAAGTTGATTAGTAAAAGTCTACTACGATAAGAGGGGAGGTGAAGATTTTCAGAAGATTTTTGTACAGATTCTATGTGATCTTGGTGTACTCCGTATTGAGGACTCAAGACACACGATCCATACTTAAGAATCGGACGGACCAATGATATATATTACGTTTAAGTACGGGTCATTAAATTCTATTGACCATCTTTTAATAAAACTCAAAACAAGAAAGGAAAGCTAACTTCGGGCGGAGCCGAAGTTGATATACCCTTGCAGTTCAGTCGCAGTCCGCTAGGTAGCGCCACGCATCTTATATTATTAGATATATAGCGGATCGTATATAGTCAGCCGATCCTTATGAAATTTGGCAGATCGGATTGTTTTTCCCAAAATAGAATTTGTACCAAATCCCATCTTTCTAACTTAAAAAACACCAAAGTTATGCCAATTTCGATCGTTCTATGACAGCTATAGGATATAGTCGGCCGATCCTTATGAAATTTTGTACATAAGATATTTTGGTCAAACGTAACATGTGTGGAAAGTCCCAACTCTCTAACTTAAAAAACACCGAAGTTATGGATTTTCCGATCAATCAGTTATATGGCAGCTATAGGATATAGTCGACCGATCCCGGCCGTTCCGACTTATATACCACCTGCAAGGAAAAAAGGATGTGTGCAAAGTTTCAACTCGATAGCTCTAAAACTGAGAGACTAGTTTGCATAGAAACAGACAGACAGACAGACGGACAGACGGACATGCTCATATCGACTCAGGAGGTGATCCTGATCAAGAATATATATACTTTATAGGGTCGGAGATGTCTCCTTCACTGCGTTGCACACTTTTGACCAAAATTATAATACCCTCTGCAAGGGTATAATAAATATGTTTCCATGGTAGGATCACCTGCAAGGGTTTTGGTGCTGCCGTAACTAATACTGCGGCATCAGTTCGATCAGGTTGATTACCCTGTTTGGTGACTGTCAAGGAGGTTTGAATTATTGGGTCTGTGATCACTTGAATCGATGCCACAGAGGAAATATCGGAAATATCCTATCGGATTGCTCCTTAGTTCTGAGATATTCACAACCTTTGGGGTGGCCAGAGATATAAGCGTCTGCTTAAATATCGGCTGAGGATTATTCGCCACAAGCACATCACTAAAAAAGGATTTCTTACGCTTCGGAGACTCATTTAGTAGTTGAAGATGACTAAACTGTGTATCGAGCGCACAGAGTTGGTCATTGATTTTAGGAAAACCGCTGATCAACTCCTTGAATCGATTTTTAGTCTGTCTCATGAACGATTTTCATTTGGTCTGAACAGCACGACAACCGTCACAGCAAAAGTGGAGACCAGACCTACCTGAAAGAGCGTCCGAAACTGAGACCGTGAACCCGGCACACTTAGCGTGTAAAACGTTTTCAGCAGTGGATGGTAGGCTGGGAAGAGAAGAATGTCTTATTACAAGACTTCAACGCACAGAAAAGTTCAAGTTCCATAATTATTAAAAATTAAATAATTAAGTTATTAAAAATTAAAAAATGAATTTATTAATATTATTTGTTTTTATTATTGAGGAACATTGGACGACTATACCAGCGAAACGAAAAGGAGAGATTTAAAAAAAAAAGGTTAGTGTGAGTTAGTAAAATTCAAAGAATAGAGATAAGATGAACCGTAAAAGATGAAGAAGCAGAGTAGGGCTATGTTTGGCAGAAAATTTTAAAATTTTATAAAATGACTATAGAAATCAACACTGAATGTTTAAAGTTATCTAATTAGAGATTTTAAAAAAACGCAGTGTGCACAAAAAAAAAACACGTTCGTCCAGGTGTAAGATAAAGAGAGGAAGAGAGATTGGGATATGATTTTCTGCAGTTTTACCATGGCGCTGTGTGCGGAATTCCCTAAATGGTTACTACTATTATCGCAATCGGAGGTGGAGATTCATAGATTCTGTAACGCCAGCATCGAGACGAATGGTGCTTGCGTTAAATTTCTGTGTTCAAAGCCCTGAGTCGCGTCTCTAGCGCTATATTTGGCATGGTTCTGAACCTTGGCAATTAACGACATTGTATTATTCAAGGACGAGAACCTACACTCTATGAAATGACCGTTGGCGAGAATTATGAATCCAGTCCCTGGTCGAGATGGAGTGTCTTGGGTGATGATGACCAAAACCGAATTTAAAACCACCAAGCGCGCAGTGTTTAAACTTTGCCTTTTACCTCTAAAGGATGAAGTTGAATTACAAGCCCCCATGGGGAGAATGTCGGGTCAGGCAGCAGCTACTGCATGGATTTGTCACTAAAACAAAATAAGTTTATCTTATCTTATCTTATTGATAATACTATTGTTGGTCGGAAGCCGACTCTGCTAGGCCACTCGGCTTCACAGGCCTTATGTTTAGCTAGTACATTAAACTAGTGAGCTTTCGCTCAGCCTTTTATCTAGGGCGGGCTCTCTCAAATCCGACTCTCAAATCATCGCATATTCACCATAAATTGGATTATCGCTGTTTTCTCTATTTAAACTGCACGCGAATTTACACTATTGTAACGTTTTTAATACTAATTTCGGTATTTTATTTTGAAGTGACTTAAGCATAATCATTGAAAAATTTCAATGACTAAAGAAACATATTGAATAAAATCAAATAACGTCAACCAATGTTTAAAGTGGAACTGGAGCCACAAACTGAAAAAGCTCCTTCACCGTGGAATCATTGTCAAGGAACCACACAAACTACTGCACTTTACGAAATTCTGCGTTGTTTATGTAGAAATACATCCCAACATAAAAATTTGTAACTTCGCGGTCGAAAAAGTTGAAGTTCTCGTAACAAGATAAGTCGTCACGGTCTAATATTACTATTCCTCATAGAACTAATAAGCTATTAGATTAAGAATAAATTAATAGTTGGGGGCTCATCGGGAACCAATGAACAGTGCCGCTCTGGCCGAAAATTTTTTTATAATTTATGATGATCCGTCGCAAAAAAAAATCTTGGAAAGTGGCTGTAATCGGTTTAGTTAAAGAGCAGAAACGTAGTGACAAACGTAAGTGCACGTGAAAAAATAAACTGGGTCATTAAAGAACTCCGCAAGCAAAGGAGCGCTTCAAATTATGTCTCTTATAAGAGCCAAGCTTAAGAAAATTGGCCGAGTTAGCACAAAAATAAGAGCCCAATAACACAGTGCTACAGTGATTCTGAACTTTTAAAAGCCACATATCAATGTTGTCTCATTAATACTGAATGAAACGAGACCAATTTCATTAAAAAATCAACGTGGTTGTTGTGAATCGTTGGCTTATTGAAGTGTACTTCAAACATAATTATAAGAATGTTAAAAAATAAAGTAATAAATTAAGAGTCCCACGTGTGGAAAGTCTATTACTCTAGATAAAATTTCCCGACTTGGCTAAATTTTGATTTGTAGTAATATAAGTATTAAAATAGTTTTGTGCTCAATTGAAAAAAAACATCTATTAGCGGGATTACCAAGATGTTATTTTTTAGGAAAGAAAAGGCGAGCCAAATTTTTGAAACAACCTTAATGGAATTTCCGTAGTGGAATTTCCAATTTGGGAATCACAATATAAATGTAACTCTTCTAAAAATTGGCCGATTTAAATGTTTTTCAGGTATAAATAAGCTATAACAAGAAAATAAAGCTAACTTCAGGTGGAGCCAAAGCAGTTAAGTAGCAGCTTATATTAGGTTGTTTGGGAATGACATACCGGTTTTTACGTTGAAATTTCGCGCTTCGCTTGTGAAGTCAAATATAATCGTATCTGGCAAACCTGTATATCGTTTGAAAGGTATTGGTATCACCTTTAAAATAACATTTTTTTACATGCTTCCACGTTAAAAATTACAATCGATTGAAATGGTTCACAAACGAAGAAATTCGAGCAATTTTTAAATTTTGTTTCGCACAGGGAAAAACTGCTGCGGAATATCGCAGACAGATAATTGCTGTATTAGAAGATAACAAACTTTCGATTCAAGCCGCCGAACAGTAGTTTAGGTGATTCCGAAGTGGCAATTTTGATACCGAAACACCCAAGCCTTCCGGACGACCAGTGACCGTTAATACGGATAAAATCATGGAAATAGTGGATCGAGATCGTCATGTGACCATTAGAACCATCGCAGAGGAGCTGCAACAAAGCACGGAAACGTCCATAGGCATTTAAAGTCGAAAAATGTCACAAAAAAGCCCGATGTTTGGGTGCCTCATGAGTTATCCCAAAAAACCTTTTCGACCGTGTATCAATCTGCGAATCTTTGTTGCACCGTAATAAACTCGACTCATTTCTGGATCGGTTAGTCACTGGTGATAAAAAATGGATCACACATGACAACATAAAGCGTAAAAGATCCCGGTCGAAGCACGGTGAGTCGTCTCAAACGGTGGCAAAGCCAGGACTGACGGCTCAGAAGGTGTTGCTGAGAGTATGGTGGGATATCAGAGGAACTATCCATTATGCAGTGTTGCCCTATGGCCAAACCATCAATTCTGACCTCTACTGTGAACAACTGGAGCGATTGAAGAATGCACTTGAGCAGAAGCGGCCAGCCATGGTGAATCATAAGGGCGTTGTGTTCTATCATGACAACTCCAGGCCCCATATTTCTTTGGTAACGCGTCACAAGCTACGGGAGCATGTTTGGGAGGTGTTAACGCATCAACCTTATAGTCCGGACATTGCCCCAAGCGATTACCATCTGTTTTTGGCCATTTTTTCGATCAAAAATTATGTTCAAGGGAGGATTGTGAGTTTTTTGCATATACAATTTACCATCAAAATGGCAGAAAATCATCGAAGACAACGGTACATACATATAACACTTAAATCGGACATACTTTTGTTAACTTTGTTAAAATCGTCCTCAAAAATCAATAAAGTCATTACCAAACAACCTAATATTATTATTTATGTGTCGGACCGTATATATTTGGCCGATCCTTATGAGAATTTCACCATCAAATTAATTTTCTAATAAATATGTTGGAAACAGCCCCAAGCATCTTTAAATATAGCACGGATGTGCTTTTTCCGATCGTTCAGTTATATGACAGGTATCCGATCTTTATTAAATTTGGCAAATCGGATAACTTTGCCCAAAATGGAATCTGTACCTGCCCTATCTTTATACCCTTACAAAGGGTATTATAATTTTGGTCAAAAGTGTGCATCGCAGTGAAGGAGACATCTCCGACCCTATAAAGTATATACATTCTTGATCAGGATCACCTCCTGAGTCGATATGAGCATATCCGTCTGTCTGCCTGTCTGTATGTCTGTTTCTACGCAAATTAGTCTCTTATTTTTAAAGATATCGAGTTAAAATTTGCACACATTCTTCTCTTGTTTGCAGGCAGTATATAAGTCGGAACGGCCGGAATCGATAGACAAAATCCTAAATCCTAAAAAAATAACTGATTGATAGTGATTGGCCTAACTTTAGTGTTTTTAAGTTAGAGGGTTGGGACTTTCCACACATGTTATATATTTGACAAAATATCTTATGTAGAAAATTTCTACAAAAGGATCGGCCGACTATATTCTATATCTGCTTGTAGCGCTACCAGCTTAATAGCGGAGGAATAAAAAACAATTTAAAATTCCGGTTTTAAATTTATTGAGAGTTAATTCCGAGCAATATAACAAAGTAGCGGCCCGTCAATTACAGCTCCAAAATATGCATGTAAGAACAAGAGCTTTGGAGCAGAAGCTCTTACAAAGCTTTCAAAAGCGCATGCGCTAAAAATGACACCGAAGTGCATGCGAAACCGGGAGACAGACAGAGAAGATTAAATGCCGCTGCAGCTAAACAAATTATCACTATTCTAATCGGCTCATCTAGTGGCTGCTTAGTCCAACATCCTCCCCCTATTAAAGGGTGGGCCTTTAATAACAATTCTGGAAGGGCAGTAGACACATTTTGTAATGGATTATTCCACAGGTTAATGCAAATATTAAGACGATTTAATTAGTAGCATTCGTCCCGTCTAGTCCCAATCGTGCAGGGCGAACAAGACACGCCAACTTCTTCCAAACCTTTGACCATGCATTGCTCCCCCCAATAGACCAATGTGGGATTCGAGTTCTCGTAACGAGTGCAGGAGGTCAGGAACGTTGATTCTTCTCTGCTTCTCCTTCTGCATAGGGCAATCCAGCCTTCCGCGGTAGTCCAGTGCGTCCAGGAGCCACCCAGCTAAATAGTGTATTTTGGGCAATTGGGAGACCTAAATGGACTTGGCCAACAGACATTGGGCAATGGGAAGCAAAAAATCCGCGTGCAAAATGGCCATCCTCCAAACATACAAAACAGCGGGTCAGCCGTCGCACTTCGTCGTGGCAAGATATACACCGTGGTAAGGCAATGAAGCTTGGACATGTAGGAAGCGCGTGAGCCAAAACTCCACACAGGGCGCAAAGAGCTGGACGGGCATTGATAATCATGCACGACGATCAGTTATTCGAAAATCTCCCTCGGCCCACTTGGTTAGCTGGTGGATACACAGCCAAAGAAAAGTCGACGCATTCAAGAGTCCGGCACCTTTGCTTCAAGAATCGTGCCATGGACTCCCAAGACGGAAGGCTGTCGTTGTTTCCGGCAAGAGTGTCTTCCCACTTGGCTTTTGTGGCAGGATCCAACTTCTGAAGGACAATCTGGATGAGCAAGCATCCTTGGGTCTCGGCAGCCGATCCGGAACTCATGAGAGCCCGCATATGCCCATTGAACCGATCTGACAGCTCCCGCAACGTAGCAACAGAACCTGGCTCGACCACACGAAGCTGCAGGATCTCGTTGATGTGAGACTGGAAAATGAATCGCCGATTACTAAACCGATTGCGCAATAAATCAAGAGCCACATCGTAGTTCGCGTTAGTAATTTCCAAAGCTCTTACCGTATCCAAGGCTGACTCCCACAGGCATAAAATGAGCCACCGGAGCTCTTTCCATTTTTGTTAGGTGAGGATGACTGTCAATCGTGGTCTTAAAAAGGGCGCAGAAATCCGGCCATTTGGTGTAGAAGCCGCTAAATGTTGGCATCGAAAACGGTGGCAAGGAGGGGGCTGGCTAATATGGCATGGGTGAGACCATCGAGAAGTGTGGAGTGGGCAGCGATTCCCATAGAGCACATGGCAACCTCCACCTGAATGTCCACCTGCACATGAGTCGCTAGCTGCGAGAATCTTTAATGCAGCTCATCTCGATCTCGCTGAAATTAAGCTCCTCCAACTCTTCTTTTCTTGAAGCACGGTGAACCGCTCACGCAAACAATTGCTCCACTGGCTAGAATGTTGCGGGAAAGCACTATGTACGCTGACTCTTGACACCGGATAGCTGACACCACATCCGCTGACACCACACACGCCGACACCGCACACGCTGACACCACACATAGAGTTGGAGTGGGAGATCGGCCGATATTGAACTGACGACCGGAGGGTCACAACTCTGGGAAGTCAGTTTATTTTTGACCACCGATCCACCAAGCTGAACCTACTCCAAATATTCTTAAAAATACTTACCAATTGTTATATTAAAAACAACTTTCCCTTTCATTAAATAAGAACTTGCCAAATCAATTGTTAATTAAAGTGACACAAACAATAAATTTTATTTCGATCAATATCAAACCATGAACCGACTGCTTTTCATCAGGTGATCAATGGAAGGACACCTTAACTGGCGCCCGAGCAGATAAGTAGAGTGAATGTGAATTATGGGTGTTACAAAAAATTTTTTCCTAAAACAAAAAAAGAAAAAGAAAAAATAAATAGAAAAAGGTATGAAAGTATAAAGATCTTTCGCAAAATAAAAAAAAAAGAAGAGTATAAAAGTAAAGTAATGAAGATTTAAAAAAAAAATAATAATAAATAAATAGAAAAAAGTATAAAAGTGCAAAAGTAAAGTAACGTAGATTTTTCTCAAAATAAAAAAAAAAGAAAAAGGAAAAATGGATAGAAAAAAGTAAAACAAGAAAGGAAAGCTAACTTCCGGCGGAGCCGAAGTTTATATACCCTTGCAGTTGAGTCGCAGTCCGCTAGGTGGCGCCACGCATCTTATATTATTAGATATACAGCGGATCGTATATAGTCGGCCGATCCTTATGAAATTTGACAAATCAGATTATTTTGTCCAATCTAGAATCTGTACCAAGTCCCATCTTTCTAACTTAAAAAACACCAAAGTTACGCCAATTCCGATCGTTGTATGACAGCTTTAGGATATAGTCGGCCGATTCTTATGAAATTTTGTACATAAGATACGTTGGTCAAATATAACAAATATAATGTGTGGAAAGTCCCAACCCTCTATCTTAAAAAGCAACGAATTTATGGCATTTCCGATCAATCAGTTATATGGCAACTATAGGATATAGTCGACCGATCCCGGCCGTTCCGACTTTTGTACTACCTGCAAGAAAAAGAAGGATGTGTGCAATTTTCAACTCGATAGCTCTAAAACTGAGAGACTAGTTTGCGTTGAAACCGACAGACAGACGGACAGACGGATATGCTCATATCGACTCAGGAGGTGATCCTGAACAAGAATATATATACTTTATAGGGTCGGAGATGTCTCCTTCACTGCGTTGCACACTTTTGACCAAAATTTGATACCCTCTGCAAGGGTATATATATAAAAAAAAATCAGCAAAGAATTTTCTCAAAATATAAAAAAAAGAAAATAGGAAAAATAAAGAGTAAAGGTAAAAGTGTAAAAATATAAGAATAAATTATTAAAGATTTTTCTCAAAGTAAAAAAAAACCAAAAAAAGAAAGTAGAAAAAATAAAGAACACAGTTGTTGGGCTATCAGCGTTTTGATAGCGACCGAATTAATAAAGACTCCACAATTCAATTTCAATATTTTTATTGGGTCAATTTAACCCCAAAACAACTGCAGCGGCCGATCCCAACCAAAGCGAAACTACAAGCGCATAAAACCTAAGAGCTTGCGCAGAAGCTCCACCAAAGCTCCCAAAGTGCATGCGCTACAAAAGAACAACAAAGCGCATGCGAATCTGGGAGAAACAAAGAATATGGAACAGCTGATAACGGGCATTTAGTGCACCGCTGCGGCTAGTTACGCTGATAGAATTAAATTATGATATTTGATGCTGGCACAAGTCCCAACAACAGTAGTTAAAGTAAAAGTAAAAGTGTAAAAGAATGGAAGGAAAGTATTAATTTTTTTTTAAATATAAAATAATAATAAAAAAATATAAAATAAAAGGGTGTGTCAAGCCTACGCAAGACAGAAGTGAAACTTCTAGTATTCCTCTCTCTCTATTTTCATTTCATCATCTCTATTTTCTCTCTTAGGTTAGTTTGAAAATTAGAGGTTAAATAATTCAACGACGAAGCATGAATTTGCTTTTTCTAATATTTTCTTATAGATGAATGACGTTCGATTAATGTATAGTTCCAAAAATTTTCAATTTATTCACAAGTATACAATATTACATAAATAACAATATTACAATTAACAAGAAAGGAAAGCTAACTTCGGGCGGAGCCGAAGTTGATATACCCTTGCAGTTGAGTCGCAGTCCGCTAGGTGGCGCCACGCATCTTATATTATTAGATATATAGCGGATCGTATATAGTCGGCCGATCCTTATGAAATTTGGCATATCGAATTATTTTGCCAAAAGAGGAATCCATTGAAACTCCCATGCTTCTAACTTGAAAAACAACGTAGTTATAGCATTTCCGATCAATCAGTTATATGACAGCTATAGGATATAGTCGGCCGATCCTTTTGAAATTCGACAAATCAGATTGTTTTTCCCAAAATAGAATCTGTACCAAATCCCATCTTTCTAACTTAAAAAACAACAAAGTTATGCCAATTTCGATCGTTCTATGAAAGCTATAGGATATAGTCGGCCGATCCTTATGAAATTTTGTACACAAGATATTTTGGTCAAATATAACATGTGTGGAAAGTCCCAACCCTCTAACTTAAAAAACAACAAAGTTATGGCATTTCCGATCAATCAGTTATATGGCAGCTATAGGATATAGTCGACCGATCC
>JAJJHT010019178.1:68053-170027 GCA_021223865.1 Drosophila pandora | reverse complement strand
TAGTTGGCCGATCTTTATGAAATTTGGAAAATCAGATTATTTTTCCCAAAATGGAATCTGTACCAAGTCCCATATTTCAAACTTAAAAAACTGCAAAGAACATCTGCAAGGGCACCCGTATTTTGAAAGATGACGTGTGCCTGGTGTATGAATATTTAGATTTTGTAATGTCCACCACTTTTGCTTTGGCTTTGATATAAGCCGAGATATCAATCTCAGAAGTATCAGGGGCAAGCCGGGAAACAAAAATGTGTTTCGATGGTGGGATCACCTGAAAGGGTTTTGGTGCCGCCGTAACTAATACTGCGGCATCAGTACGTACCGGGGGTCCGGACGGTTGATTACCCTTTTTAGTGACTGTTACGGGGGTTTGAATTATTGGGTCTGGGATCGCTTGAAGCGATGCCACAGAGGACATATCGGACAATTGCTCATTAATCCCGAGATATTCGGAAACCGAATTTTTCTCAGGTCCGGCCCTTGGGGTGGCTAGAGATATTAGCGGCTGCATAGTTGTCGGCTGAGCAGGCTGAAGATTATTCAAGCACATCACTGAAAGAGGATTTTATCATCATTGATTTTACGAAAACCACTAATCAACTCCTTGAAACCGCTTTTAGTCTGCCTCATGAACGATCTCATTTCGTCCTGAAGACCAGACCTACGTGAGATTGCATCCAAAACAGAGGCCGTGAACCCGGCACACTTAGCCTGTCAAACGTTTTCACAAAGCCAGCAGTGGATGGTTGGCTGGGAAGACGAGATTGTCTTATAACAAGACTTAAACGCACAGACCAATTTAAATTCCATAATTTTAAAAAATTTCAATAATTATTTTATTAGAAATTATTAAAATTCAATAATTAATTTATTAATAATATTGATAAACCACTGTACCAGGTAAACGAAAGGGGGAGATTGAAGAGAGCAGTTAGTGCAAGATAGTAAAATGCAAAGAATAGAGTCACGAATCTCTATTAAGCGAGCAAAAGAATAGAAGCCACACCGTAAGAGATGAAGAAGAGCAGGGCTATGTTTGGAAGAAAAATTAATCAAATTATTATTTTACCTCCAAATATATCACTGCACACGCGAAGCGATACAGATCTATAAATTGCAATTTGTGTTTTTTTTTTTTTTTTATGTGAATAGAAATAAACACTGATTGTTTATGGAAAGCTAATAAGCAAATTTTATAAAATCGCAGTGCGCCCAAAAAAAACACGTCCGTCCTCATTGAGATAAAGAGAGGAAGTGATAGTCGGCCGATCCTTATGAAATTTGGTAGAACAGATTATTTTGTCCAGAATAGAATCTGTTCCATCTGTCCCATTTTTCGAACTTAAAAAACACCAAAGTTATGCCAATTCCGATAGTTCTATGACTATCTATGACTATGACTATGAGCTTTAGGATATAGTCGGCCGATCCTTATGAAATTTTGTACATAAGATATTTTTAAGGTCAAACATGTGTGGAAAGTCCAAAGTCCAAACACCAAAGTTATGGCATTTCCGATCAATCAGTTATATGGCAGCTATAGGATATAGTCGACCGATCCCGGCCGTTCCGACTTATATACTACGTGCAAGGAAAACAAAGATGTGTGCAAAGTTTCAACTCGATAGCTCTAAAACTGAAAGACAAGTTTGCGTAGAAACCGACAGACAGACGGACAGACGGACATGCTCATATCGACTCAGGAGGTGATCCTGATCAAGAATATATATACTTTATAGGGTCGGAGATGTCTCCTTCACTGCGTTGCACACTTTTGACCAAATTAATAATACCCTCTGCAAGGGTATAAAAATTGTGTGTGGCAGCCTACTGTGGAAACGCAGGAAGGTGTGGAATGCACCCAAAAAGAGCTGCCCAGTGGGTTTTGTGTGCACCTAAGTAGGCCCAGGCCTTGTGTGTGTACCTGAGTAGACCGACCGTACCTGTGTAGGCCTAGGAAAAATAAAAGAACACAAAAAAACCCAAACTCAAAAATATACAACACATAAAGAAAAACGTAAGTATGCAACACTAAAGAGAAATTAAAAGTAGGCAACACAAAAGAAAAACTAAAAGTATGCAACCGCAAAGAAAAACTAAAAATATGCAACAGAAATAATTAAACAGAAAGAACTAAACAGAAAGAATGCAACAGAAAGAATTAAAAGAATATAACAAAATATGCAACTTTACACCCTATTATAATTAAATAATATTGTATTCTGTTATTCCTCATATTTAAAATTTATTTTTTTTCTCATCATCAGAAGAATTTAAAGAAGACGAACACGAACACTACAATATTGATACACTTATGCTTGTAAAGGGTGAGTAAAGCGCTTCCTCCCTTTCCCCTCAAGTCAAATAAAGATTGAAAATTCTTTTTTGTTATAACCATAATCATTAAAATTACAAATACTAAAATTATATTGCAAAAATTCAAAGAATTGAATTATTATTTTCCTTAATATTTCTTCCTTATTATTTTTATATGACTTTACACGTCATTCTCTTGTGGCCCCTTGGCACAGTTTCTATAATATTTTTTCCGAATAAAATATTTTTCCCTCCCTCTCTTCCCATGGAAGAAATCAAATCCACCTTACCAAAATTCGACGAGAGCCTTAAGACCCTATTAGACCAGGTTATAGGAGTTAAAGAAGATATTAAGAGAGTCGGGACGAGGGTAGCCACGCTGGAGCAAGATCACGAAAAACGTAACCCTACGGTAACTCAACCCGTTCCTTAGGTTCGTCCGCGCACCGAATACGAACTTAAAGAAACGTCTACTCTGCCAGATTGTGTGAAGGAACTTCAGACTTTTGAGGGGGAGCCCGGGAAATATGTACCCTGGGTTAAGCCTAGGGTGCCTAGGTACCTAGGGTGTAAGCCATTGTTAATGACTATGAAATTATTAAAGGCAAGCCCTTGTATAGGACCATCATTCTCTATATTAGGCAAAAAGTAAGAGGTGACGCCGATTTGGCACTTTCTTCTTACAATGTAGAAGATAATAATTGGTCGGAAATTAAGCGGGTTCTCTCGCTTCACTACGCCGACAAGCGAGACGTCCGAACCCTCAAATACCAACTAAGCCAATTGACACAAGCAGGTACAACTCTGGTAAAATTCTATAAAGAGGTCAATAATCACTTTTCCTTGATTCTGAATAAATTAAAACAACCAGAGCATGCGCCTAATGTGGCCAGCGCTCTAATTGAGATGTATAGGGACAAGGCGTTGGATTTTTTTGTAAGGGGGCTCAACAGCGATGCCTCTAAGATACTGATTATCCGGGTCCCGAAAAATTTGCCTGAGGCATATTCCTTTTGCCTAGAGCTGCAGAACATATCGGTCAGGGGAAATGCACGTGTGGAACATACGAATAGGTTCACCCCATTTCTTCAACCCCGTTGCCCAACAAGCGCATCACGCTATGCGCCACCAATAGCATCCCTACGGTATTCGTCTTCGTTCCAACCACCGATAACGGCACCAGCGGGCATGAACTTTAACGATAGCTCATGCGGTAACTCGCGAGGTTTTAATAGACTCCAAGGACCACGACCAGCCATTAAGATGGAGTCAAACCGGTCTGACCAGTCTTATCAGTCCGGCTTTGGCGTACGCCGTGGAAACGACTCTGATGATAGGTCCCAAAATACTTCGCCCGGTTCGAATCCCTTCAAGAAAGCACAACGATTGTACCACATGACGGCGGTTCCGTCTAGCGTGGTGGCAATGCCTGAAAACGACACACAAAATTCTGCTTGTCAGACTACTTACGAAGTCGAAGCGGTGAGCGCCCACGACCGAACCTCGAGTATGATGTCCCATACCATAAGGCCGACAACGAGAACGCTAGCGATGAGGGAAATTTTATGACGGACGCCTATCCAGCGTGCCATACATAGAATACAACACGAGGAATAGCAACAAGTAAAGGTTTCTTATCGACACCAGCGCGAGTAAGAACTTTGTTAGCCAAAAACACTCCGCCGGCTCCACCCCATTACCTACTCCCTTTTACGTTGAATCTGCTGCTGGTAATGTTAATCACGCGTTGCTTAGTAGGGCGATTCTTTGAGCCCATCGGCAATAACTCGATTACCACCTTCTACGTCCTTCCCGGCCTGAATTCTCTCGACGGTATCTTCGGTGACGATACTTTAAAGGAAGCGAAAGCCCTAATTGAACTGACAAACGATCTCCTGTTAATATCCCCTGGTATCAAACTACCCCTCCTGGCAAGATATTCCTCCAATGTCTATGCCCTGATTGATGGCGATCATGATGATGACACCAAACAGGCGCTGGACAATTTACTTAAAGAATTTGCATCAATTCTTGAACCACTTTCATCAGTGGAAGCGGTGAATACAACTGTTAAGGCCGAAATACGTACTAGTACTCAAGTCCCCATTTTCACTCGGAGTTACCCATACCCCACGAACATGAGGGGGGAGGTTGGCAAGTACAGGAGCTTTTAGACGGAGGAATAATAAGAACATCTGTCAGCCCATATAACTCTCCGCTCTGGATTGTCCCAAAAAAACCTAATCCAAATGGTGAAAAAGTATCGCGTGGTCATTGACTTCAAGCGCCTGAATGCGGTTACGATATCCGATACTTACCCAATACCGGATATAAATTCTACTCTGGCTAGCATCCAGCAAATCCAAATATTTCACGACGATTGACCTAACGTCTGGCTTCCACCAAATCCACATGAAGGAAAATGACATTCCTAAGACCGCCTTCTCCACCCTCAATGGGAAATACGAATTCCTTCGTCTACCATTTGGCCAAAAAAATGCCCCGGCAATCTTCCAGCGGATGATTGACGATGTTTTGGGAGAACACATCGGAAAGATCTGCTACGTCTACATCCACGATATTAATGTTTTCGGCGAAGAGTATCAGAGTCATTGGAACAATTTGCGTGCGGTCTTCCAAAATCTTCGGAAGGCCAAACTCAATGTAAACTTGGAAAAAACACGTTTCCTCTCCACACAAGTTGAGTTTTTAGGCTACATTGTTACGCAGGACGGCAATAAAGCAAACGCACCCACATGTTGGTTATGTCCGTCACTTAATTCCTCCTAACGACGAGACTATGTCCGATTTAGTAAATATACTCGAAAAATATTTAAATCACTCCATAATTAATGGAGTAAAGATTGCCGAAACTTACCTCCCATCCTTCCAATTCACATGCTTTGAGAATTTTAAGCTGTATAAAATTCGAATAATGCAGAGATTGGTAAAGGATTTGTCCGTCTCAGAGCATATTTCTGAGGCAATAGAAAGGGAACATCGCAGGACCTACAAAGGTCGAAAAGACGTCACCATCCAAAATCTTGAGAAATTATATTTTCCCAGAATGACAAGTACGATTCGTGCTCAGTTGTCATCGTGCAACTGCTGTAAACGATTCAAATATGAGCGTCATCCCAATAAACCAGAATTTCAACCGACACCCTTCCCAAACTACCCATGTGAAATATTGCATATCGACGTGTTCACTTTAGAAAAACGGGTTTATCTAAGTTGTATCGACAAATTTACAAAATTCGCCAAACTCTTTCCCCTACAATCCAAGGCATCAATTCACCTCCGCAAAACACTGTTAGAGGCCCTTCATTACTTTACGGTGCCTAGAATGATAGTGTCGGACAACGAAAGTGGTCTCCTTTGCCCAACGGACAAAACTAGATCAAACTAGTTGGAGATCGAATTATATTATACCCCTACTCAAAAGAGCGAAGTCAACGGCCAGGTGGAAAAATTTCATTCGACCTTCTTGGAAATTTACCGGTGTTTGAAATTCGAACATCTAAATTTCACGAGTGCACAGTTAGCAATGATCGCTGTAGACAGATACAACAACT
Organism: Drosophila pandora; assembly: GCA_021223865.1. NCBI lineage: Eukaryota > Metazoa > Arthropoda > Insecta > Diptera > Drosophilidae > Drosophila > Drosophila pandora. The sequence continues at coordinate 164,136 of JAJJHT010019178.1, read as the reverse complement.
CTGTCCACTCAGTGACAAACAAAAAGCCCGTTGACCTATTTTTAAACCGCGTATCGCGCATCAATTATCAGGGATTATCGAACTTCAAGGAAAAAACGCTTGAAGACGTTAGGGGCCTGATCGAGTAAAACCAGACTATGGCCAATATAGGACATAACAAAAATAGGACTGAACCTAGACAGTACGAGTCGGGGGATAAGGTTTTCGTCGCTAATAAGCAGATTAAAACTAAAGCAAAACAACGTTTCAGACCAGGGGTCCAAGAGAATCGCGAAGTGACGATAAAAACTAGATCAGGGAAAATTTTACATAAATCAGACTTAAGGAATTGAAGAGCGCTTTATGAATCTCTCTATTTTTAACACACACACAAAACATTTCTCTATTTTAACACACACACAAAACATTTCTCTATTTTAACACACACACAAATAATATAAGCATGAATACACAAATATTATACACACAGATATTATAAGCGCGAATAGTATATACAACAGTCTTTCCTTCCTTCTCGATCACGAGTCTCACAATCATCGGCCTCACATCAGCCGCGCGCATATTCAAGTACGACGCACCCGTTCCCCTGCAACAAGGAGCAGTATAGCGGAGTATTTAAACTGGTACACGTCATCAACCTGTCAAGGATGATGCAGCTAGCAGACGACACTAGCCGAGATGCGGCAACCCTGACGGATCAACATATGCAACTTTGTCACAAGTGTGCAACTATGTACGCTGACTAGAATGTTGGGGGAAAGCTGACACACACCCTGAGTGTTACGCTGACTCTTGGCACCGGATAGCTGACACCACACCCGCTGACACCACACACGCCGACACCGCACACGCTGACACCACACATAGAGTTGGAGTGGGAGATCAGCCGATACCGAACTGACGACCGGTCGCAACTCTGGGAAGTCAGTCTATTATTGACCACCGAACCACCAAGCTGAACCTACTCCAAATATTCCTAAAAATACTTCCCAATTGTTATATTAAAAACAACTTTCCCTTTCATTAAATAGGAACTTGCCAAATCAATTGTTAATTTAAGTGACACAAACAATAAATTGTATTTCGATCAATATCAAACCATGAACCGACTTCTTTTCATCAGGTGATCAATGGAAGGACATCTTAGCTTATATAATAATATAAACTGCTACCTAACTTCGACTCGAAGTTAGCTTTTATGCTAACTTCACATTTTTACGATTTCACTTTTCATTATTTTTCTGGCGATAATTTCTCATTTTTACTTTCCGATTTATTTAATATGTTCACTTCATAGTTTTTCTCAGTGTACTGGATCCATCTGATTTTTAATTAGTTATATTTTTTAAATATTTCTGTTTTTAGTCGGCTACTCGGAGTAGCCGATCCTTAAACGGAACCACTAGGGAACCAAGATTACAAGGCTTGAGATTTTCGGTATACTGAGCCGATGGACGATCCACGTTTGGATGTCATCCCCAAGATAAGGGCCGGGATGTGATCCCCAAAATAAAGGCGTCATAAAAGGTGTCTCAATTTGGGATTCCAATTTTCCTATCTCCTGCGCAGAATTACGATGGATGGGCCGTTGGGCCATTGTAGTCCGAACATAATACCCTGAACGGATCGTGTTGGGCATATGTCGAACTACAATGGCTGAGGAGTAGAGGACGAAAGTTTCTGGTCCTTCTACTAGGAATGTTAAAATTTAAACGTGTTAGTAAATGCTGGCTGTCTATATTTCCATAAATAAGATTATATAGAAACATGACACCCAGCATCGTTCTACGATTTGTTAATGATGGTAAGTTGATTAGTAAAAGTCTACTATGATAAGAGGGGAGGTAAAGATTTGCATCCCAATTAAGTCCCCTAAGAGCAAAAGTAAGGAAGTTTTTTTGTACAGATTCAATGTGATCTTGGTGTACTCCATATTGAGGACTCCAGACACACGATCCATACTCTAGAATCGGACGGACCAGTGATGTATATAACGTTTTAGTTATGTACGGGTCATTAAATTCTTTTGACCATCTTTTAATAAAACCAAGCACACCCATAGCTTTATTAACCATGGTAGATACATGGTCGGTAAATTTAAGTTTCAAATCTAATAGGACACCTAGATCGTTAACCTGAGTTAATCGTTCTAAGGCGTTCCCATAGAGAAAGTACATAGCCTGGTGAGGACTAGATCGGTAAAAAGACATAAGTTTACATTTCGATCCATTAAGCTTTAGGTTATTTGCTAAACACCAATTTTGAAGTTTATCCAAATCGGATTGAAGTCTAGACTGGGCGCTAGTGACTTTATACTGAAGGCATAGCTTAACGTCATCAGCGTACATAAGTACAAGTGAATTAGTTAAGGCAAGGGGCAAGTCGTTAATAAACAGAGTAAAAAGTAGGGGTCCAAGATGGCTTCCTTGGGGCACCCCCGATGTGGCGCGGACTAAACGCGAGGTAACATCTTTAAAGAAAACACGTTGGGTTCTCCCTGATAAGTAGCTCGAAATCCACATAAGAAGATCAGTTGGGAATCCCAAAAGACTGAGTTTACTTATAAGAAGCGAATGGTTAACAGAGTCAAATGCTTTACTGAAGTCAGTGTATATGACGTCTGTTTGTAAGCCATTCCGGAAGCCATCCGTGATAAAAGATGTTAGCTCCAATAAGTTGGTAGTGGTGGAGCGGCGCTTCATGAAGCCATGCTGGCACGGAGTTATTATTGAACTACATAGGTGTTGCAAATGTGGAGTGATAAGTTTTTCAAAAAGCTTTGGAATTGCTGACAATTTAGAGATGCCTCTATAATTAGCAGCGTCGGATTTTTTCCCTTTTTTATGCAGCGGAATAATGAAGGATTCCTTCCACATAAGGGGAAAGATCGAAGTTTCCAGCGATAGATTAAAGAGTTTAACAAGCGGTTTGCACAGTGCCTCGGCGCAGTACTTCAGAACACAGCCTGGTACTCCATCAGGGCCTGGCGAATACACGGGCTTAATCTTAAGAAGATCCGATAACACACCACTTTGATCGAAAGATGGGCAAAATATAAGGTTGGCTGATTGGATATTATAAGTGTAAGGCTGAGCTAAACTGCTGCTAGGTGAATAGGTAGTTTGAAAAAACTGTGCAAAGAGATCGGCCATCGCCTGATCGGTGTTCGCAGAAGAGTTCTCAAACGTAAGCAGTGGGGGAAAAGATACATGTTTACGCTTAGTGTTTACAAAGTTATAAAACTGCTTCGGATCCTGAGTAAACTGAATCCTGCAGCGGCGAATATAACTCCTATAACATTCTGCGTTATGCACGGTGAAATTGGACCGAGCTACTAAGTATCTTGAATAACTAACTGTACAGCCAGATAATCTATGTTTGTTTAAAAGTCTACTCATACTATTCTTTAAATTTATAAGGTGCCTTGTATACCAAGGCGGATTCGTTGAAGCGGACGGATATTTCCACGGCACGCAAACGTCGAAAAATATGTTCAAAGTGTAATAAAATTTTTGTAATGCAATGTTTATATCCTCGCATGCCAGTAAATCAGACCAATCAAATTCCAAAATTAACTTATTTAATTTCATAAAGTCAGCCTTACGAAAGAAACGAACTTTCTGGGATTTAACTGTAGACTTAAGGTCAAAAAAGTAGTTATTTTCGATTGAAACCTCAAGAGTGGGATGATATGGATCCTCAGGGTTAGAAAGGGGCAAAGTTCTGGAAAGAGTAATTCCATCAGGATCAGAAACGAAGCATAAGTCCAACAGCCGACCTAAAGAATTTCTGACGTGGTTAATTTGCCCGAGTGACATGTCAAACATGCCCTCAGGGAAGTCATGGTGGGAGTTAAGCTGTAAAGACGGTGAATTATCAACATTTGACCACATAAGTTCTGGGATATTAAAGTCACCCAGAGCTATCAGCTGGTCACCATCAGACAGACGATCGAAAACCAAACGAATAGCGGACAAATGTTGCCAGTATGTTGGCGGTTCGGACGAAGGTGGTATGTACGAACAGGTAACATACAAAGATTGATCGGACAAAGTGATTTTGATGCAAAGAAATTCAATGTCACCAAACTCTTGTGATTTTACCTCTTCAGAAGCGAATTTGGAGTCTACAGAAATTAGCACTCCTCCTCCCCTTCGCAAGGTTCTATCACATCTAAAAGTGGTGTACCTACTAGGAAAAACTTCGGAGCTTAAGATCTCCGGCTTTAACCAAGTTTCTGTAAATACAATAATATGGGATGCAAAAAAAGAACTATCAGAATACAGTTTGGGAAGTTTACTACGTAACCCTCTTGTATTCTGATAGGTAAGTGTTAATGAAGACATTAGTTTTTTGGGATTGAGGAAGAAGAGGTGGAAGGTTGATCAGTGGCCTTAACATGTGGGAGTTTTACACCCACAGGTTTGGTTATCTTTTTTTTCACCGTACTTGGCTGATGTTCTTGGACGAAAATGTTCTCTGGCCAAAAGCTGGCGGAACAGATCGTCTTGAACATCTGCAAGGGCACACGTATTTTGAAAGATGACGTGTGCCTGGTGTAAGAATATTTGAATTTTGTAATATCCACCACCTTTATGTCGGCTTTTGCTTTGGCTTTGATGTAAGCCGAGATATCAATCTCCGAAGTATCAGGGGCAAGCCGGGAAACAAAAATGTGTTTGGATGGTGGGATCACCTGCAAGGGTTTTGGTGCCGCCGTAACTAATACTGCGGCATCAGTGCGTACCGGGGGTCCGGACGGTTTATTACCCTGTTTGGTGACTGTTACAGGAGTTTGAATTATTGGGTCTGGGATCACTTGAAGCGATGCCACAGAGGACATATCGGACAATTGCTCATTGATCCCGAGACATTCGGAAGCCGAATTTTTCTCAGGTCCGGCCCTTGGGGTGGCCAGAGATATAAGCGGCTGTATATTTGTCGGCTGAGCTGGCTGAAGATTATTCGACCCGAGCACATCACTAAAAGCGGATTTCTTACGCTTTGGAGACTCATTTAGTAGTTGAAGACTACTAAACTGTGTATCAAGCGCACAGAGTTGGTCATTGATTTTTCGAAAACCACTAATCAACTCCTTGAAACCGCTTTTAGTCTGCCTCATGAACGACCTCATTTCGTCCTGAACAGCACGACAACCGTCACAGCAAAAGTGGAGTCCAGACCTACGCGAGATTGCATCCGACACTGAGGCCGTGAACCCGGCACACTTAGCGTGTAACACGTTCTCACAGAGCCAGCAATGGATGGTAGGCTGGGAAGACGAGATTGTCTTATTGCAAGACTTTAATGCACAGACCAATTTAAAATCCATAATTATTAACAAAATTTAAATAATTAATTTATTAAAAATTATTTAAAATTAAATAATTAATTTATTAAAAATTATTAAAAATTAAATAATTAATTTATTAAAAATTATTAAAAGAAATTAATAATTAATTTAAAAATATTATTTGATTTATTAATAAGGAACCTTGAACCACTGTACCAAGGAAACGAAAGGGGGAGATTAAAGAGAGCAGTTAGTGCAAGTTAGCAAGATTTAAAGAAATAGAGATAAGAATCTCTATTGAGCGAGAGTAGAAGCAAAAGAATAGCAACAACACCGTTGGAGATGAAGAAGCAGAGCAGGGCTATGTTTGGAAAGTAAATTAAACAAATTAATATTTTTACCTCCAAATATATCACTGCACACGCGAAGCGATACGGATCTACGAAATTGTAATTTGTTTTTATAAATGTAAGGAAAATAAACACCGATTGTTTATAGCTTATTGCAAGTTTTACAGAAACGTAGTGCGCACAAAAAAAACACGTCCGTCCGCTTTAAGATAAAGAAAGGAAGTGACTCTGCCTAAAAAAAAATAGAAGAAATGGTTTACTTTATTGAGTGATGTCTCCCACTTGCTCCGGTTAGGAACTTACTTGAAGTGGTCTCTCTGCGCTGATGGTTCATTTGAAAAAAAATCCAGAGCGGAAACATAAATCAGCTATACAGCATGCCATGACAGTTAAGTGCAGCATTCCAGTGCATACCTGGTGCAGCTGATATGATGCTGTTTATCAGGTGGCATCTTCTCTTTACCCTTTCTAGAGCTACGTACCTATGGCGGTACGTATATTTTTCTTGTTATTTTTTTTAGGCTTCTGTCGCCAGTACAAAACCCCCCGCTAAAGTCAGACTAGGTTATCGTCTGATCGTTCAGTTATATGGTGGCTATCGAATATAGTCGGCCGATCCTGATATATTTGCCTATAGCTGTCATAGAACGATCGGAATTGGCATAACTTTGTTGTTTTTTAAGTAAGAAAGATGGGACCTGGCCGAGGTTATGGTCGAGATAATACCCCAGTTCATAATCAAGGTTACCGATGCTTTTTCAAATCCGAGGTTTTAAAAAATTGGACCGAATTTGGCATTATACCCAGACTTAAAGGAACATTGCTTATGGTTACGTCGATAAACCTCTTGGCCTTTACATGTACGGAGATTACATAGCGTTGTTGTTTTCGTCGTGTTTTCTGTACATTTGCTCGCATGCTTGTTTTCAAACTGTTTTAAAAGAATCCGGCCTGTCGAATCTTAGCAAACGATCATCCAAAAGATTTAAACGACGGAACAGTGAATTGGTCAAACCAGAGGTAACCGTGTGCTGGCCAAAAGCCATATAGACCTCAGCGCGCAGCATGTCCTGTTGGCTCTGAGGCGTTAGACTGCGGTGAATAAACGGCCGTCAAAGAATAATTAATGCGACATTGCAATAACCCATGAAATGGTTTTGAACGAAATTGGGAACCGTTGTCCAACACCACCATATCAGGAACTCCAAAAGTAATGACCAGTTCACTATCTAGATACTTCACAATTAAGCTAAAATCTTTTTTTTTTACAAGAAAAGGAAAAACAAGAAAGGAAATCTAACTTCGGGCGGAGCCGAAGTTTATACACCTTGCAGTTAAGTTGTGCTATTTTCGATCGTTCAGTTATATGGTGGCTATCGAATATAGTCGGCCGATCCTGATGAAATTTGGCAGAACAAATAAGATTGCCCAAAATGAAATCCGTTTTGTCCCATCATTCTAGCTTAAAAGACACCAAAGTAATGCCAATTTCGATCGTTCAGTTATATGGCGGCTATAGGATATAGTCGGCCGGTTCTTATGAAATTTAGCAAATCAAATTATTTTGTCCAAAACGGAATCGGTACCAAGTCCCATCTTTCTTACTTAAAAAACAACAAAGTTATGCCAATTCCGATCGTTCTATGACAGCTATAGGCAAATATGTATACTATGTGTGGAAAATCCAAACCCCAATCCCTCTAACTTAAAAAACACCAAAGTTATGGCGATTCCGATCAATCAGTTACATGGCAGCTATAGTATATAGTCGACTTATCCCGGCCTTCACATTTTTACACATTTATACAATTTATTCCGATCAATTCCGGTAAATCAGTTATATGGCAGCTATAGTATATAGTCGACCGATCCCGGCCTTCACATTTTTACGCATTTATACATTTATACAATTATACTGTCGGGTCAGGCAGCAGCCACTGCATAAATTCTATATAAATGTAACATATATATATAAATGTAATAATTATAGCTTAGCATTTAATTTTTTTTTTCATCGCTTTTGTTAGTCGCAAGCCGACTCTTCTCGGCTGCTCGGCTTTATGTTATCTTTCTCATTAAGTTAAAGAGCTTTCGCCCGTCCTATGCTAAAAGGCGGGTCCACTCGTACTCTCTTTCTCAATGCATACGCATTCTAAATCGGAGCTTTCTGGCACTTCATTTCATATGCAAATAAATAAACACTTTATAACGTTTCAAACAAAAGTTATTAAAAAATCTCAATGACCAAACATTGGTGACCCCAACGTGATTTAATTAATATAAATTATAATTAATAAAATAAATAAAACAATTCCACGAGCATAAAACAGTGCGAACATACCCGTTTCAATTTTTGCGGTGTATTAACATATGTACATATGTGCATTTTTGAACATAACGGCTCACAGTGCATCAGTGAAACAATTATTTTGTATTTATACACAAATCATTTAATAATATAAATAAATACAATACATACAATTATTACATTACAGCCAACATACATACATACGTTCCACTTGAAAGTGCATTCGACTCATAGAAGCGTTCATATATATATATGTACATTCCACAACTCAGTGTACGGTTCTGAGCGCACAGTGGGATAAATCGTGTTCGCTGCGCTCAAATATAATTAAATATAATAAATTAAACAAGAACTATAAATTTGGCGCCAAAATTAATTTGTGCGTGTTTTTACCTAAATTTGGCGTATCTCAATTATAGTGGCGATGAACTCTACCGTCACAGGACAGGATGAACGGCGCCGTCACAGGAGAACCCACTCCATCTCGAAGTGCGATTTTAAAATGCAAGGCAAAGGGTATCCTCCAGGATTTGAAGAGGATCCAAGGTGCCTTTGACATTCGCTGCAGCAATGTCAAAGGTGGACGATGCTATGCTTCATGTGCGTCACGGCCAGTTGGTCGCCATGTACGAGGATTTTAAGGCCATCTACAGGGAGCTTGAAGAGTTAGACATTGCTGAAATAAGCAGCGACTTGCGATGGACAGTGTCTGAGCTTGTAGCTACGATGCATGCCGAAATCGAGCACGAGACGTCGTTGCGCTCTGCTCGAATTGCTGCCCATTCCACCCTTGCCAGCGGAGTTTTCAGTGTCCAGGTGGAACCAGCGCTCAGTCGGAGTTTTCAAGCGTTGCCTCCTCTTCCTCTTCCTACTTTCAGCGGAGGATATTCAGAGTGGGCTGAGTTTCATTCGGTCTTTTCGACGATCGTTTTGCGATCTTGTCTTCGGGACTCCGCTTTAGAGGCAGTCCGTTCCTTGGAAATCTCCGAGGAGAATTATGATGTCGCAGTGCAGCTTTTGGAGAATCGATTTAATAACCGTCGGTTGATATTTCAGGCTCATGGGAACGAGATTTTGGGCCTCAATCTATTGGAAGTCAGTGGCAGCGCTTCGAGGGATGTCCGATAAGTTCAATGCCCATATGCGAGCCTTAAAAAATTTGGGGACGACAATTCAGATTGCCGGCTGCATCATTGTTCAGGTACTTCTTCAAAGGTTGGATCCAGCTACTCAGCCCAAGTCGGAGGAAGGTCAAAATGCCTCGAACTCGGATCTCATCCCTACTTGCGAGTCGATGGCAGAGTTTTTGGAACAGCGTTGCAGGACTTTGGATGCTATGGATGTGTCCTTGGCCGCTTACGCGCCGGGCACTCAGGTGGGAAGACGAAGAGTCGCAAATAACAGTAGAGCATATTTTATTATTACTAATTCACCTGCCTCGGCTTGTATATTATGCGGTGGATGGTCCCATGTAGTCTCTGCATGCCCGAGATTTTTGTCATTGCCCCTGAGAGCCGCCTTGGCGAGGCTAGGCGACTAGGTCTATGTCGGAAATGTCTTCAAACTGGCCATCATCTGCGTGAGTGCCTCGCAGATAATTGTCGCAGTTGTGGGAGGAGGCATCACAGTCTGTTCCATTTTTTGGAGTTACAGTCTTCCAGCAGCCAGCCTTCTGCTGTGCCGTCTACATCAGCCGCAGCCGAGTGCGCCGAACCAATAGGCGCTTCACCATCCACGGCTAATGCACTAGTTGCCTAGGGTCGCAGCGGTGAGATAGCCTTACTGGCCACAGCGAACATTCTCATTCGGAGTCGTTCTGGGGTTTTTGTTCCATGCCGGGCTCTTTTGGATACTGGATCGCAGGTGCACGTGATTACGTCCCGACTGGCTAGTCAGCTGCAGCTTCGCAGACGCAAATCGTACGTGGCAGTGTCGGGCATTGGCGACACTGGCTTCGCGACAGACGGATTCTCTGTTGATGTGCTCCTACGATCCTATTGCTCTGAATATTCGGCCCTGGTCAGCGCTGTAATCGCCACCAACATCACGGACCTTCAGCCTAGTTTTAGCTTGGATATCTCCAGCTGGAATATTCTGTCAAACCTCACTTTGGCTGATCCCCAGTTCTTTCGACCGCAGCGGATCGGTTTACTTATTGGAGCACGTCTATTCTATGATCTGCACTGTGTTGGTTAAATCCAGCTCTCAGCTGGCCTACCGGTGCTGCAGAAAACCCGGCTTAGATGGGTTGTGTGTGGCGGTGGTTCACATCTGGAGAGAAAGTCGTTCGTAGCCACAGCCCGCAAGGATGTTGTGAGGAGCTCAAGATCTGTTCCGTAAATTTTGGGAAATCGAAGACTGCTCCGAGCCCATTGTGAAGTGGACGAAAGAGGAATTCGATTGCGAGACGCATTTCATGCAGAATTCTGCTCGGCTCGAGTCAGGCGCCTATTCGGTGAAGCTGCCGTTGAATATCAGCTCTGAGTTGCTAGGTGAGTCGTACTCACGAGACGTGCGGCGATTTCTCTCCCTCGAAAGAAAGCTTTGCCGTCAGCCTCAATTAAAGGATCAGTATGCTGCGTTCATAAAGGAGTATTTAGATTTGGGGCATCTGTCTCCAGTCCCGCCTAGTCCACGACCTGCCAGACAATATTTCCTGCCACATCACTGCGTTATGAAGGAGGACAGCTCAACAACCAAGCTCAGAGTTGTTTTTAATGGTTCGACTGCAACTACGTCTGGGTATTCATTGAATGACGTTTTTAAGTCTGGTCCAGTTATCCAACCAAAGCTGCTGCACATTCTTCTAAGGTTTCGTTGCCATCGAGTGGCCACTACAGGGGATATTTGCAAAATGTACCGATGCGTCAGAGTTTTCCCCGAGGACAGCTATCTTCAGTGCATTCTTTGGCGGAATTCCACCCAGGATGAGTTGCAGGTTTTTAAACTGGATATGGTCACTTATGGGACAAAGCCGGCCTCATTTTGATCAATTCGAGCAATGCATCAGTTGGCACAGGATGAGCAGTCTATGTTTCCAAAGAGTGCCGAAATTCTGCGTCGCGATTTTTATGTTGATGATCTAATTTCCGTAGGTGACTCCATAGAGGAGGCTACCAACATAATGCAGCAAACATCGGGGATCCTCGCCAAGGGCCAATTTCGGTTGAGAAAGTGGTGCTCCAATTTTTCTGAAGTGCTCTCTGACGTACCGGAAGAGGATTGAGAGTCGCTCTAAGGTTTGACGATGGCAGCAACTTTACGACGACTCTTGCCCTAGCTTGGGATCCTTCTACTGATCGCTTGCTATTTTTGTTTGAAGGGCTCCAGTCACCCTTGAAGCCCACTAGGTGCATCATCCTCTCCTCAATCGCCCTGCTTTATGATCCGATAGGGCTTGTTGGACCTGTCATTACGAAGGCGAAGATTTTTTCTTCAGAAGCCATGCCGCGAGAAGTTGTCCTGGGATGAAAGTCTACCTCAAGCTCTTCACTCCGATTGTGACATGATTTGTTCCAGCTTCGCCATGGCGCAGCGTGCTGAATTCCCTAGATGGTCACTATCATCACAGTCTGAAGTGGAGATTCATGGATTTTGTGACGTCAGCATCGAGGCTTATGGGGCTTGCATTTATGTCGTATCGAAGGGTACCAGATCAGAAAGTCATTTACTCTGCTCAAAGACCTGAGTCACTCCTCTAAAAACAGTTACGGTACTGAGACTGGAGTTATCTGCAGCAGAGTTGCTAGCTCGGCTTATGTCGGAAGTAGCTCAGTTGAAGGTCTACGATGGGAGGTATTTCTGCTGGTGCGATTCTGCTGTGGCGCTGTCTTGGATTCAGAAGGAGCCCGCTCATTTTAATGTTTTCGTCGCCAATCGAGTTTCAACAATCCAGGTTTTGACCAGAACGATGAAATTGCGTTATGTTCCTACGTCTTTGAACCCGGCAGATATTCTCTCGCATGGTGCTCTTCCCAAGGAGTTAGTTACTGACAACCTGTGGTCCCATGGTCCTGCGTTTCTTCTTGAACTTCAAGACCAGTGGCCAGCAGCGGTACTATCTGAAAAACCCACTCTGGAGCTAAGGGCAAGGGTTCTGCTAATCAAATCCCCGTACGTTGACGTGACAGCTGGTTCCAAGTACGCCAACTCTTTTCCAGCGCTGCAGCGTATGTTCGCTTATGTGCACAAGTTCTCACAGCGAGTCCGTCACAAGGGTGACACTGCTAGCGACATCAAGGCTGGAACCCACCCACTATTGCGTCTGGTGCAGCGTGTGTATTTTTGGGATAACATAAAGGCGCTTCAGAATGGAAGGGAAATTTTGTCAGCCAGCATACTTGCCACATCCTCTCCTTTTTTAGACAAGTTGCGTTTGGACAGTCGTTAAAGAAATTCTACATTGGATTTTGATAGTCGTCATCCAATTATATTGCCTAGAAGCCATCCAGTTACTCGGGCTATAATTGTTGATTTTCCAAGGAGCTGCTCCAACTCTTCATAAGCGATGAGCATCAACGAGCGCTTCTGGAGTTTTGCGCGATTGAGTTCATCGAATGGCATTTTATTCCTCCTCGATCTCCGCATTTTGGTGGACTCTGGGAAGCGGCTGTCAAAACCGCAAAGCATCATTTTTACCGGGCTGTTGGATCCTCAGTTCTTGGATTTGACGAGCTGCGAACTCTGCTTTGTCACATTGGTGCTGTCATAAATTCACGGCCTTTATTGACTCTTTCAGAGGATCCTGCAGACCTTGATGTTCTAACGCCATCCCATTTTTTAACGCCATCCCATTCCCCAGTTTTATCGAGCCTGATTTCACAAAGCTAAATTTCAACCGTATGGACAGCTGGCAGCGTGTGTCTTTCCTGCAGCAGTCTTTCTGGGCCCGATGGAAGGAGGAGTATTTAAGCCTTCTTCAGCAGCGCTCCAAATGGCGTGCGTCCGGCCCTGCCTTGGTGATTAACGATGTGGGGCTAGTCAAGGACGAGAACCTACCCCCCATGAAGTGGCCGTTGGCTAGAATTCTGGATCTAGTCCCTGGTCAGAATGGAGTGCCTCGACTGGCGGTGGTTAGAACCGCTTCTGGAACTACCAAGCGCGCAGTGACCAAGCTTTGCCAACTGCCACTTAAGGATAAAATAAACACTTTATAACGATTCAAACAAATAAGTCCCTTTTTTTTTATTTTGGAAAAAAGGGAAAAAGTCATTGAAAAGGCTCAATAACCAAACATATACATTAGTGCTATAGTACATAGTCGACCGATCCCGTTCCGACTTATATACTGCCTGCAAACAAAAGAAGGATGTGTGCAAAGTTTCAACTCGATAGCTCTAAAACTGAGAGACTAGTTTGCGTAGAAACGGACAGACAGTTAGACGGACATGCTCATATTGACTCAGGAGGTGATCCTGATCAAAAATATATACTTTATAAGGTCGGAGATGTCTCCTTCACTGCGTTGCACACTTTTGACCAAAATTGTTATACCCTCTTCAATGGTATAAAATCTTTGAAAAATTATTGCGGACGATAAATACAAGCGCTGATATAGGCCCTCTAAAATAGTATCGCCTTATCCGCTCGATAGTTTTGTTTACGTCTCGATGTGAGGCCAAGGAGCTGTCATAAGCTAGGGAAAGGACTTGGGGCACGAATTCCCTGGGTATCCAGATTTCTATGCGTACTCATCATACCGGTTCAATGTTCCGCTCTACGATACAAATAACCCTCTTCCACTTTAGGATCCGGAAAATTTTGTTCCACATTCTTCTTCAAATTGATATATTCCTCTGACTTAAATGCTTCGGAATTCAGGTTTATAATAAATCCTTTCTTCAAATCTACGGCTGCAACAGCCTCTTCGTTCACGCGAGACAAAACGTCGGGGACAAAGTTTTGGGAACCCTTGCGATGCTCGACCCCAAAAACGTATCTCTGTAGCGCTAACGACCACCGAGGAACTTAAAGCGTGGTTCGACATAAACCATAAATTAAATAATTAAATAAATCATGCAATTTGTTTGAATTTCAAACGTTCCACATAAGCTCTAAAATTCTTTAAAGCGACGATAGAAGCTAAACATTCTTGTTCAGTGACTGTGTAGGTTGCGTGTTTACTCAATTTCTTTGAAACATAAGCGATTGGTCGCTCGTCGCCGTCGTCAGAAACCTATACCTATACGGCTCCTACGCCTGTTTTGCTATCATCACAGTGTATAGCGAACAGCTTCGTCTGAACTACACAAAACAGGGACTTCACTAAATCCCTGTTTCAGCTACTCAAATTCTTTTGTAGCCTCTTCGGTCAAGACGTACTTTCTTTTCATCGTCATTAAGTCAGTGAAAAGCGCAGATAGAGACGCAACATTTGGCACGAATTTTCGGTACCATCCACACATCGCCATAAAGCTTCTCAAGTTCTTTAGGCTTTTTGGTATCGGAAAGTTAATTGTTGACACCTTTTCTGGGTCTGTACGGATTCCACCGTCATTTACTATGTTCCCGCCGCATGCGGAAATTTTGCCATGTTGATTGTCAAGCTTGCACGCCCAATGTGCCAAGCTAATTTCCTGACAACTTCGAGGTGACTTTAAAAACTTGCAGAGGCTATTTGAAGATCATATCGTATCATCATAGTTGGCACTATCTTCTTAATTAAGCGGAATGGTGCTCGTAGCGTTGCAAACGGCATGACCTTAAATTGGTATAATGGTCTACCTGGAACCGTAAACGCCGTCTTATCGCGCGACTGAGCATCCAAAAGCATTTGCCAATAGGCATCCTTTAGGTCTAAGCTAGTTATAAATTCAGCCTTTGGTAATTGGCTCACTATTCCATTGATTTGGGGAAGAGGATGCGCGTCCTTCTCAGTGAAGCTATTGTTTCCGGCAGTCTAAGCATATTCTAATTTTTCTTGGCTTAGTAACCATTACCATCGAGGAGGACCACGCACTCTCCGATTCCTCTATCACTTCCAATTGCAACATTCTGTCGATTTCAGTATACATTTCCTTTTCCACTGCTTGAGATACAAGAAAAAGCCGCTGTTTGGTGGGTTTTGCTATTCCTACATCAATAGTGTGGGTTATTAAATTGGTCCTGCCGAATCCTTCCTGAGTAAAAGAGGGAAAACAATTTAGGGTATTTGGCAATTTTGCTTTTTCGTCTTCGGACAATTCGTGATGATCCACTTCGTCTTGGCGGACTACCTCAGCCGATTCTATATTCGATATTTTTAACCCTCTAAGACTACTTTCCAAAATAATAAATCATTACTGTTAAATTAAATTATTAAAATAATTCTTTCAGCTACTCATAATATCAATTTTTAAGTGAATGAATGCTTCTAAGCTCAAATATGGGCTTTAAAATTTCGTAGAATCTTCGGTTCACCTGTAAGGTGAAAAGAAAGGTAAGCGGGCCTGAAGGCACGCTTGGGGCTTAGAGTGAAAAAAAATTATATTATTTTAATTATTTATTTGTATAATTATTTTATTTTTTCTTATGGTATTCTACAAAACAGTTTTTATTCGCTGTGCATCATAAATGCAGACTGAATTTCGTGCATATGCATTACGTTTTTGACGTTTTACAGTGCTTCTTTTTCCACTGTTTCGATCCAACCAATGTGGAAAATGGTTTTGGTATAATATCAATTAGGTGATAAAAAATACGTTTGGCGGCATCCCTAGTTTTCCCTAGTTATGATATGATAGCGTCCCATTAGGCCGTCCATGAGATCTTCGCCGCCCATTTGAGCATTATACGCATGCACAATTTGGGGACAATTAATTGAAATGTGTCGCTTAGCCTTTCTGTCAAAGCGAGAAGCCTTTGCAGTTCCTTCCCGAGGGTTTCGAATGGCTTTACGCCCACATAGGTGGACAAAAAGCGAACAGGCTTGCTGTCTTTCCAGAGTACATTGGTTATATCGTTTGGTAGTTTTCAATTAGAGATATGGTTTCCTCGCACCGTGCAAGACTTTAAATACCTATCGCTCTTAGATAAACCATCAAAGGCAAAGATGTATAAAAATTATCGAAGTAAGTTATGTGATTCTTAAATCTTTATTCGGTTTGTGTTTAAAGCGATACAATGTTGGCTGAAGCACCAAGATCTGGGTGACCAGGTTAGACCACATTATCACCTGCACCGCTGTAGATCTCAAAGCGGTATGCGTTTACGAATGAATCGCACAATACAAATAATTATACCGAACCCGGTTTCCCATTTTCTACAATATTTCTAATCCTTTTAAGTAAAATCACTCCATAAACAGAAACAAACACATAAATTGCCATGAATTTTGAGGTTATCAGCTGGCAACAAAAGTTGTCTTGGATCCCCAAACGGGCCTCAAGGCACGTATCGTTCTTTCGCTGTCACAACGCATGCTTTTTATATATTTGTAAATCTTTAACTTAGTTTTAAAAGTAAATAATCTTACCTCTCAAGAAAAAAAATATGAGCTGAATAGGTTTTATACATTTGCTACTATTTGAACAGCAAAACACAACATACCGCAGACCAAATTTTACGCTCGAAAAAAAATATACTTTGTGTATTCCTAACCATAAGACCCGTTAAAAAATTCGGCGATTTTTAAAGCTGAGATTTATAATTCAATATGCTTTTTATCAACCATCAAAAATTATTTAAACGGTTAAACGATTTTTTAGGGCCAAAAACGTAATACGTGCTTTCAGGCAGGCTTACGTCTTAAAGGGTTAAATGTGTGGGAAGAAGATCATATGACTTCCAAAAATCTATGCCCAGATATAGATCCTGTTTAAGTAAAGGTTCGACGTAAATTTTTAAATGCTTCTAATCATTGTCGTATTCTACGTCAATGTTTAAAACTTCTGCTAAATTTTTGGGATTTTCCGTCTGCTGTTGCAGCGCTGCCTTTTATGGCTCATTATTCCTTACTCTTTATCACGTCATTAGCTAATTCTCCTCCTATGCAACTAACCGAAGCTCCCGAATCTAACAAACCGTATATAACTCGATCGATCGATCGGTAGAAACGGTCGTGGATCTCCAGCCGGTTTTGAATTAATTTGTTTCAAACCGTCTTTGCATTTTTTTAAATTTTGCCAAAACGACCGGATCAGGTCGAGCTAGTAATTCAGATGCAACAGTACGTTGGGAAGCAGGAGAACGTAGCGTCTCGACTCTGTCAAAAACTCTTAGAACTTGCTCTTGAGAAAATGCCGCGCTTCTGGTATTTTCCAAAGCCGGCCTTGGAGCGACCGTCACTCGAATTACGCTTTCTGGGATTGCATTCTGTATTAATTCTGACATCTTCTCTATGGCTAATAAAGTGACTGCGTTGGACATAAATCAATAATGCGTCGAATATAAATCAATAAAAATAATATAAACTGAACCCTTAGCTTATTGTTCTCGTGTCCAAGGATATGAACAAATTGTTTTCTTTCCTTAAATTTCTTAAAAGGTATTGTAACGAACTGTTTGTGCTCACAACAAATGCCGCGGCTAGCTCACAGAGTTTGTGGATCGTTCCACCGCCGTTCGCTCGTCCTCCCGTCGTTCCCGGTTACCGTTTCGGGTTGGTGCCAATGTATACACCCCCCAGAAGCTTTCGCCCAGCAAGAACAGATTCTATTTTGGGCAAAATAATACGATGTTTCAAATTTCAAAGGGATCGGCCAACTATATCCTAAAGCTGCCATATAACTGAACGATTAAAAATTGCACAACCTTAACTGCAAGGGTATATCAACTTCGGCTTCGCCCGAAGTTAGCTTCACTTTTTTTTTTTTTTTATATATATTTTTTTATAATTTTGGTCAAAAGTGTGCAACGCAGTGAAGGAGACATTTCCGACCCTATAAAGTATATATATTCTTGATCAGGATCACCTCCTGAGTCGATATAAGCATGTCCGTCTGTCCGTCTGTCTGTCGGTTTCTACGCAAACTAGTCTCTCAGTTTTAGAGCTATCTAGTTGAAACTTTGCACACATCTTTTTTTTCCTTGCAGGTAGTACATAAGTCGGAACGTCTTATAGCGATAGCTGCCATATAACTGATTGATCGGAAATGCCATAACTTCGTTGTTTTTTAAGATAGAGGGTTGGGACTTTCCACACATGTTATATTTGACCAACATATCTTATGTACAAAATTTCATAAGGATCGGACGACTATATCCTATAGCTGTTATACAACGATCGGAATTGGCATAACTTTGGTGTTTTTTAAGTTAGAAAGATGGGACTTGGTACAGATTCTATTTTGGACAAAATAATCTGATTTGCCAAACTTCATAAGGATCGGCCGACTATATACGATCTGCTATATATCTAATAATATAAGATGCGTGGCGCCACCTAGCGGACTGCGACTGAACTGCAAGGGTATATCAACTTCGGCTCCGCCCGAAGCTAGCTTTCCTTTCTTGTTATACCCTTGCGAGGGTATTATAATTTTGGTCAAAAGTGTGCAACGCAGTGAAGGAGACATCTCCGACCCTATAAAGTATATATATTCTTGATCAGGATCACCTCCTGAGTCGATATGAGCATGTCCGTCTGTCCGTCTGTCTGTCTGTCCGTCTGTCTGTCGGTTTCTACGCAAACTAGTCTCTCAGTTTTAGAGCTATCGAGTTGAAACTTTGCACACATCCTTCTTTTCCTTGCAGGTAGTATATAAGTCGGAACGGCCGGGATCGGTCAACTATATCCTATAGCTGCCATATAACTGATTGATCGGAAATGCCATAACTTTGGTGTTTTTTAAGTTAGAGGGTTGGGGCTTTCCACACATGTTATGTTTGACCAAAATATCTTATGTTCAAAATTTCATAAGGATCGGCCGACTATATCCTATAGCTGTCATAGAACGATCGAAATTGGCATAACTTTGGTGTTTTTTAAGTTAGAAAGATGGGATTTGGTACAGATTTTATTTTGGGAAAAACAATCTGATCTACCAATTTTCATAAGGATCGGCCGACTATATACGATCCGCTATATATCTAATAATATAAGATGCGTGGCGCCACCTAGCGGACTGCGACTGAACTGCAAGGGTATATTAACTTCGGCTCCGCCCGAAGTTAGCTTTCCTTTCTTGTTTTTTGTGTTTTTTCACGTCGATCACGTCGAACTGGTACCCCTCCAGGTATGGTCTCATCTGCCGAATTGCCCCACTTTTTCTCAGTCGCCGAGTAATTTTTCTCTGCACGTATCAGCGTTCAACTGGCGTGTCCTGCGTCAGAACTACACCCACACCGTAGACGATGGCGTCTGTTTGTGACGTAAATTTCTTTGAGAAATCCGGGCATGCCAGCACTGGATCTTTTGCCAACCGCGACTTTAGACTATCAAACGCCTCTTGGTGTCTGGCCGTCCACTCCCACATTGTTTCTTTTCGTAGGAGATAGTTTAATGATTTTGCGACCAATGCGGAGTCTAAGACGAATCGCCGATACCACGACGCCATCCCAATAAACTGACGTACCTCCTTTACGTTTGTTGGTGGTTTTAATTCAGTAATCGCTGCAACCTTTCCGGGATCCATACCAATTCCCTGACTCGTTATCCGGTGGCCCATGTACAATAGCTCTTTCCTGAAGAAATGACACTTGTCCGTGTTTATCCTTAAGTTGGCGGCCTTCAGTCAACGGAATACTTCCTTCAAATTTTCCATATGCTCCTCCCTTGTGCGTCCGATCACGATGATGTCATCCTGACATGCAAATGCGTGCGGAGCCATATCCGGCCTATGACCTGGTCCAAAGCCCTTTGCAACGTTATCGAGGCTGAGTAAAACCCGTACGGCATCACGTTCCACTGGTACAGACCTTTCCCTGGTGTACCCCTCCTGATCCCCTCCTCCAGTGGGATTTGCCAATAGCCGTCTTTAAGGTCGAGGCTGCTGAAATAATTTTGGCTTCCTCAATTGTTCCAGTGTAAAGTTTATTCGTGGCATCGGGTACGCATCCCCTACCGATTTTGCATTTATTTTTCGGAAGTCCACGCACATTCTCCATTCTTTTTCTTTACCATAACAATGGGTGAGCTGTAAGCGCTATTTGAAGGCTCGGTGCAACCCTTTTTCAGCAGCTCTTCTACTTTTACATTAATCTCCCCCAGCATTTTGGGGTTCTTTGGATAACATCCTTGCTTTATAGGGCTTTCGTTCTTTATCGTGATCCTCAAATCGTTTAAATGGTTTTCCTCGTTGCCAAAGCTTACCGTCGTCTGGAGTACAATTTGAGTTTCTGTGTGGTTCCCAATGGCCATCTTAACCTTAGCCTCCTTGGTGAAGTTCGCTCTCCGACGATTCGCGGGTTCTCCGCTAGCTTTTCCAAAATAAAGCTAGCCGTTGCCCCGGTGTCTATCAATTTCTGCGACCTTAATTTCTGCTCCTCCGACCTTAACAACCGCCGCCAACTGCTGATCGTCTTCTGATAATGCTCCAACTAGTTTTGAGAGGCAGCACCTCGCGATCTCTGCCTTCCTCTCTACGGCTGATATGACTGCAGAACAAAATTCTTGGGTTCATGCACTCACTTGCCCAATGGCCCCTGCCTTTGCACCTGTTATATACCTGCGCTGGGTTTTCTACCTGTCCTTGTCTAGGCGTCACTGCCCACTTCTGATTTGGCTGTCGCTGACTTTAGCTTGTTGCCCATTGCTGACTCGCCTGCTGTTGCCTTGAGTCTACCCTCCAATGTTGGTTCGGCTGTTGCTGCCGCATTTGGTGTCGATCCGGCTGCCATCTCTGCCTCCATCCATGTTCTGGGGGGGCTCCGTTGCTCTGGTGGGTTCTGGTGCGGTTCCTCGTGGTGGGTTCTGGTGCGGTTCCGATCCCAGCGTGGTTCTGCGGAGGCTTGCCTATTAAAAACCTCTTCCTCCAATGCCAACTCCTCAAACTCCTCGGCTAGACTCATCACTTCTTCGAGCGATGCGCATGCATATGGCCTGCTGCACGTAGTTCTCCATCAGCCTTTGTATCACTTCCTTCGTGGATTTCCCTTGTGGCTTAATTAGAGTCTGAAGGTCCACCATATATTTCTTTAAGGGTTCTCCTCGTTGCTGCTTCCGCTGCCGAACCTGGTCTGGCAATTTTTCGGAATAACCTTTCGGCAAAAGGAAGGACTTAAAACTCCTTCTGAATTTCTTTAAAGTTGGCCACTCTTCTTCGTTCATTATGAACCATCTCTGCGCTATGCTCTGAAGTAATTCTGGCATCGCCCATGTTTTAGCGGACCATGGCAATTGGTCCACGAATTCTAGTAGATCTCCTGTTCCGTCAAATCGGATTGACCTCTCCGGGACTTGTTTGGCCACTTATGCGTAGTCCACCTGCACCGGCACTAGCTTCCGCACTTGTGGCTCCATGCTCCTCATGCTCTTCACCTCTGGTACCGCCGGACTTTGTATGAGCTTCTCCGTCTCACTCACCGCTCTTTTTCTTGGCATAGACCTCTGTGTGTACTTTTCCTCAAATCCACACGTGACTGCCATCACTTCTTCGTCCTTTATCTCGTCGACCCACTTTGCAACAAGCGCCCTCAAGTTTTCTACCATTCCTTCTGCAAACCTCTGTGTGTACTTTTCCTCAAATCCACCCGTAATTGCCATCACTTCTTCGCCTTTGTCTCGTCGACCCACTTTGCAACAAGTGCCCTCATGTTTTCTACCGTTCCTTCTGCTGGGAGACCGAGCTCTCTACAAACTTCGCTAAACTCACTTCCTCTCTTTATCTTAAAGCGGACGGACGTGTTTTTTTGTGCGCACTACGTTTTTGTAAAATTTTTAAGAAGCTTTCTATAAACAATCGGTGTTTATTTCTTTACATATATAAAAACAAATTGCAATTTCTTAGATCCGTATCGCTTCGCGTGTGCAGTGATATATGTACAGTGATATATTTGGAGCTAAAATAATAATTTGTTTAATTTTCCTTCCAAAAATAGCCCTGCTCTGCTTCTTCATCTCCTACGGTGTTGCTGCTATTCTTTTGCTTCTACTCTTGCTCAATAGAGTTCTTATCTCTATTTCTTTAAATCTTACTAACTTGCACTAACTGCTCTCTTTAATCTCCCCCTTTCGTTTCCTTGGTACAGTGGTTCAAGGTTCCTCAATAATAAAGTCAAATAATATTATTAAATTAATTATTATTTATTATTACCCTTTATAATTTTGGTCAAAAATGTGCAACGCAGTGAAGGAGACATCTCCGACCCTATAAAGTATATATATTCTCGATCAGGATCACCTCCTGAGTCGATATAAGCCTGTCCGTCTGTCTGTCTGTCCGTCTGTCTGTCGGTTTCTACGCAAACTAGTCTCTCAGTTTTAAAGCTATCGAGTTGAAACTTTGCACACAGCCTTCTTTTCCATGCAGGTAGTACATAAGTCGGAACGGCCGGGATCGGTCGACTATATCCTATAGCTGCCATATATAACTGATTGATCGGAAATGCCATAAATTTGGTGTTTTTTAAGTTAGAGGGTTTAGACTTTCCTATAACTGTGAGATGTTATATTTGACCAAAATATCTTATGTACAAAATTTCATAAGTATCGGACGACTATATCCTATAGCTGTCATAGAACGATTGAAATTGGCATAACTTTGGTGTTTTTTAAGTTAGAAAGATAGGATTTGGTGCCGATTACTCTTTGGGCAAAATAATTCAATATGCCAAATTTCATAAGGATCGGCCGACTATATACGATCCGCTATATATTTAATAATATAAGATGCGTGGCGCCACCTAGCGGACTGCGACTGAACTGCAAGGGTATATCAACTTCGGCTCCGCCCGAAGTTAGCTTTCCTTTCTTTTTTTTAATAATTTTCAATAAATTAATTATTTAATTTTTAATAATTTTTAATAAATTAATTATTTAATTTTAAATAATTTTTAATAAATTTAATTATTTAAATTTTTAATAATTATGGATTTTAAATTGGTCTGTGCGATGTCTTGTAATAAGACAATCTCGTCTTCCCAGCCTACCATCCATTGCTGGCTCTGTGAAAACGATTTACACGCTTAGTGTGCCGGGTTCACGGCCTCAGCTTCGGATGCAATCTCACTTAGGTCTGGTCTCCACTTTTGCTGTGATGGTTGTCGTGCTGTTCAGGACGAAATGAGATCGTTCATGAGGCAGACTAAAAGCGGTTTCAAGGAGTTGATTAGTGGTTTTCGTAAAATCAATATGCGCTCGATACACAGTTTAATAGTTTTCAACTACTAAATGAGTCTCCAAAGCGTAAGAAATCCTCTTTTAGTGATGTGCTTGGGTCGAAAAATCTTCAGCCTGCTCAGCCGACTATGCGGCCGCTTATAACTCTGGCCACCCCAAGGACCGGACCTGAGAAAAATTCGGCTTCCGAATATCTCAGAATTAATGAGCAATTGTCCGATATGTCCTCTGTGGCATCGCTTCAAGTGATCCCAGACCCAATTATTCAAACTCCTGTAACAGTCACCAAACAGGGTAATAAACCGTCCGGACCCCCGGTACGTACTGATGCCGCAGTATTAGTTACGGCGGCATCAAAACCCTTGCAGGTAATCCCACCATCGAAACACATTTTTGTTTCCCGGCTTGCCCCTGATACTTCGGAGATTGATATCTCGGCTTACATCGAAGCCAAAGCAAAAGCCGATATAAAGGTGGTGGATATTAAAAAAATCAAATATTTTTATACCAGGCACACGTCATCTTTCAAAATACGTGTGCACTTGCAGATGTTCAAGACGATCTGTTCCGCCAGCTTTTGGCCAGAGAATATTTTCGTCCAAGAACATCAGCCAAGTACGGTGAAAAAAAAGATAACCAAACCTGTGGGTGTAAAACTCCCACATGTTACAGCCACTGATCAACCTTCCACCTCATCTTCCTCAATTTCAAAAAACTAATGTCTTCATTAACACTTACCTATCGGAATACTAGAGGGTTACGTAGTAAACTTCCCAAACTGTATTCTGATAGTTCTTTTTTTGCATCCCACATTATTGTATTTGCAGAAACTTGGTTAAAGCCGGAGATCTTAAGCTCCGAAGTTTTTCCTAGTAGGTACACCACTTTTAGATGTGATAGAACTTTGCGAAGGGGAGGAGGAGTGCTAATTTCTGTAGACTCCAAATTCGCTTCTGAAGAGGTAAAATCCCAAGAGTTTGGTGACATTGAATTTCCTTGCATCAAAATCACTTTGTCCGATCAATCTTTGTATGTTACCTGTTCGTACATACCACCTTCGTCCGAACTGCCAACATACTGGCAACATTTGTCTGCTATTCGTTTGGTTTTCGATCGTCTGTCTGATGGTGACCAGCTGATAGCTCTGGGTGACTTTAATATCCCAGAACTTATGTGATCATATGTTGATAATTCACCATCTTTACAGCTTAACTCTCACCATGACTTCCCTGAGGGCATGTTCGACATGTCACTCGGGCAAATTAACCACGTTAGAAATTCTTTAGGTCGGCTGTTGGACTTTTGTTTCGTTTCTGATCCTGATGGAATTACTCTTTCCAGAACTTTGCCCCTTTCTAACCCTGAGGATCCATATCATTATCCTCTTTCACTTTATTGACCTTAAGTCTACAGTTAAATCTCAGAAAGTTCGTTTCTTTCGGAAGGCTGACTTTATGAAATTAAATAAGTTAATTTTGGAATTTTATTGGTCTGATTTACTGGCATGCGAGGATATAAACATCGTATTACAAAAATTTTATTACACTTTGAACATATTTTTCGACGCTTGCGTGCCGTGAAAATATCCGTCCGCTTCAACGAATCCGCCTTGGTATACAAGGCACCTTATAAATTTAAAGAATAGTATGAGTAGACTTTTAAACAAACATAGATTATCTGGCTGTACAGTTAGTTATTCAAGATACTTAGTAGCTCGGTCCAATTTCACCGTGCATAACGCAGAATGTTATAGAAGTTATATTCGCCGCTGCAGGATTCAGTTTACTCAGGATCCGAAGCAGTTTTATAACTTTGTAAACACTAAGCGTTAACATGTATCTTTTCCCCCACTGCTTACGTTTGAGAACTCTTATGCGAACACCGATCAGGCAATGGCCGAACTCTTTGCACAGTTTTTTCAAACTACCTATTCACCTAGCAGCAGTTCAGCTCAGCCTTACACTTATAATATCCAATCAGCCAACCTTATATTTTGCCCATCTTTCGAACAAAGTGGTGTGTTATCGGATCTTCTTAAGGTTAAGCCCGTGTATTCGCCAGGCCCTGATGGAGTACCAGGCTGTGTTCTGAGGTACTGCGCCGAGGCACTGTGCAAACTGCTTGTTAAACTCTTTAATCTATCGCTGGAAACTTCGATCTTTCTTACGTGGAAGGAATCCTTCATTATTCCGCTGCATAAAAAAGGGAAAAAATCCGACGCTGCTAATTATAGAGGCATCTCTAAATTGTCAGCAATTCCAAAGCTTTTTGAAAAACTTATCACTCCACGTTTGCAGCACCTATGTAGTTCAATAATAACTCCGTGCCAGCATGGCTTCATGAAGCGCCGCTCCACCACTACCAACTTATTGGAGCTAACATCTTTTATCACGGATGGCTTCCGGAATGGCTTACAAACAGACGTCATATACACTGACTTCAGTAAAGCATTTGACTCTGTTAACCATTCGCTTCTTATAAGTAAACTCAATCTTTTGGGATTCCCTTATGTGGATTTCGAGCTACTTATCAGGGAGAACCCAACGTGTTTTCTTTAAAGATGTTACCTAAAGATTTACCGACCGTGTATCAACCATGGTTATTAAAGCTATGGGTGTGCTTGGTTTTATTAAAAGTTTTTCAAAAGAATTTAATGACCCGTACATAACTAAAACGTTATATACATCACTGGTCCGACCGATTCTTGAGTATGGATCGTGTGTCTGGAGTCCTCAATATGGAGTACACCAAGATCACATTGAATCTGTACAAAAAACTTCCTTACTTTTGCTCTTAGGGGACTTAATTGGGATGCAAATCTTTACCTCCCCTCTTATCATAGTAGACTTTTACTAATCAACTTACCATCATTAACAAATCGTAGAACGATGCTGGGTGTCATGTTTCTATATAATCTTATTTATGGAAATATAGACAGCCAGCATTTACTAACACGCTTAAATTTTAACATTCCTAGTAGAAGGACCAGAAACTTTCGTCCTCTACTCCTCAGCCATTATAGTTCGACATATGCCCAACACGATCCGTTCAGGGTATTATGTTCGGACTACAATGGTCTCTACCACATCTTGTCACTTTGCTCTACTAACAATCTTAAATCGCTTATATTAACCGCCTTATCTGTGCAACACTCTTCCTCGTAATATCTTTCTCCTAATCCTCGCTTATCTATCTCGGAACTATTCCCGCGATTCGTGCCGTACGTTACGCGGCAGCGTCCCTCGGTCGGTTGGACGGGAGGTGGGCTGTACGTATGCAGTGGGAACCGCGCAATAACCGCGCAAATAACCAGGCTATTGCCTGGCCTGATGCCCGTGGTGTTCAGGACTACGACCCACGAAACGGAAGTAGCGGCAATCAGCCTAAGGGAAATCAATGGAGCAATGGAGCCACCATAACAAGGGTCACTCCCCCATTCTACCAAACACCTTTTCTGACCCTCATTCCTAATAGAGAGGAATGGGGAGACTAAATCTCAGGCCCAGAGAACACACTAAGCTTCTATCTGATGGCTCCAAACTAACTCTAAGCAACTAGGCATTAGAGCCTCTTTTAGACTACCCAATCACTGCAACGTATTTCAAGCCGAAGTGATAGCTACAAGGAAAGCCCGGAAATACCTAAACATACAAAACTCCACACAAAGAGGAGTCAATATATACAGTGATAGCAAAGCGGCTATAAAATCAAGCAGCCTGGTCACCAGCTACTTCAAAACAGTCACAGACTGTAGATCATTTCTTCATGGCAAACCAGTATGACATAAGCCTCATCTGGGTCCCAAGTCACTGGGTCATCACAGGCAACAACATAGCAGACGATTTGCCGC
Source organism: Drosophila pandora (assembly GCA_021223865.1). Taxonomy (NCBI): domain Eukaryota; kingdom Metazoa; phylum Arthropoda; class Insecta; order Diptera; family Drosophilidae; genus Drosophila; species Drosophila pandora. The sequence continues at coordinate 137,139 of JAJJHT010019178.1, read as the reverse complement.
GATTTGAGAGAACTCGAGGGTACTGGTGTACCAATAGTCTCATACAAGCTCCAACTTAGGGAAGCCAACAAAAGAGAAAACCAGCTCAGCTGGGACGTCCCCAACTGCCGGATGGCACACCAACTCTGACTCCAAAATCTAAAAAAAAAAAGAAAATAACAACTACTCTGGATGGATAGAACCCGCATCAGCACAGCTATAAGAGTCATCACGGAGCTTTGGCTAGTGGGAACACATTCTAGGCGAAAAAATTCACCCCACAATGACTACTGCCACAGTGAGCTGCAAGGACGAAGAAGAGGAAGAAACTGTCGAGCATCTTCTATGCCACTGCCCAGTCATGCAGTCTCTCAGACTTCAACACCTGGGTGACAGGTTCCTCAATAACATCTCAACGATGTCAGAAATAGATCCTAACAGGATAGAACGTTTCAATAAATCATCAGGGTGGGGGAACTGCTAGACCAAAAGTCCTTCCTCTGCAAATAGGGAATTTAGATCCGGCCCACGGTATCACAAGCGACTGAATGCGGACTCAGTGTGGGGGTTGCCTCCTCAGGAGGAGACCACCAGCCGTCTAACCTAACCTAACCTAAATGTTCAATATTTTAATGCGATTCATATGTTTAGATTCCTTCAAATGATGGTCAACAAATAATTTTTTAGCAACTTTCAATTTTCTAAAGTCATATTTAGCTCTATGCAACGTAGAGTGTCAGAAGCATTTGTTTCTTAAGCTTGGACTCTCAAGAGAGGTCAAATGATGTCTCACTTACACGTGCGTGTGACGGTAGCGCTGCAGCAGAATTTCTTATACTGCCTTATACTCTATATATACTCTATACTCTAGTATAGCCTTATAAAAACTTGCCCACCACTGATGTATGCCAATCTATGAAATCTCCGATTTTCTACATAAATTTTTGGTCTTCTATGATCTTTTTCGAAAAATTTTTTTATGAAAGATTTTTGTTTCTTATTGGAATCAGTAGATCATACCACGTTTTAATTTTGGATTTAAGGGAAAACTCGAAGTTATTTTAAGTTAAAGAAGTTATTTCGATGTTAAACAATATTTTCTTTAATTAAAAAGAAGTTTTTAATCTCAAAAATTCATGGCTATCTACAAACGTCAACGTAATTACACAAACCATGTATATAGTAAAATATACGTTAAACTTTGGTCAATTTCTTCGGTTCGGTTTCGTCACCGATAGTCTTTCCGCCGCTCACTAGTCGCCGTTACGGTCGCCGATGGTCGCCAAAAAAAACACCTCCCAGGCAAACGCCTTGCAGGATATGGGGTGTTGGTGCCTGACAGCTGGTTTAGCTAATGACTCCTTTCGTTCGAGGTCACGCGCTCGGGCTGGTAGACCTGCCCACCTGCTGTGCGTCGGTGGCTGCGCCTATTTTCGTTTCTGTAGTCATTCTGACGATGCGTCGTTTCCGCTCCGGGCTCATTGATCCGGAACCTGATCCAAGTTGGTGGCCAATCTTCATACTTGGACGCACGACAAGGGCCAAAGGGCCTTTCTACCTTTAAAGACATTCTCACCGTTTCATTCGCCCCTAGTCTCCTCACACCATACGCCAAGCAGGATTCGTGGCAGACCAGTGTCAAGGCGTCGCGCCTCCTGCAATCCAGGGTATCACTGTACAAATTAGAAAATAAAAACAATGCGGTAGAAAACTATCATATTCAGACTTCGTCCAAAGAGCTTTATGCGGCTACAATCATCGTACTTGAACTCGCGGTAGAACGGTAGGACCCGGAGCCAAAATAAAAACCTATTAAAAGCCAATTTTTCCTAGATTGTTCTGGTGGTCCGTTGCAGAATCGTACGTCCGTGGGCGATATGTGCGCATCACGATAACCTTCAAATCGGGGAAGAACTGGTCTACAGACTAGAAGTATAGAAACGCTTATATAATATTTGTCCGAAACGTCCGATGTTCGGTCGAAGAAGGGATTGCTGTGTGTTCTCGAGCAGATAAAACGTCGTGCTGGGGGTCTTGGAATGACGGAGAAACATGGAGAAGCACCCAGAGAAGCGTCGACTTGATCAAGGTTCTGCTTGCGATCCTGGAATGACGGAACAACACGCAGAGGAAGTTTGATCTACTGTAGTGATTCTTCTGTGACGGTTGAGGTGAAGTCAATGTTCGGAGCTGCCTTTATTATGAGCACTGTTCCCCCTGTCAGCCCCCAGTTCATCTTTACAATATTATAAATATATATAAATTGTCCTATCGTAGTCGGTCTCAATGATAATGAAACAAGGTATAGATTGCATCGGATTCGGTTGCTTCCTCTGCCTAAGTTGTCTCGGTTATCGAGTGCTACAGGTCATTGGCTCCGTCAGATACATCAAACTTAGCTCCCAGTGAACCAATCTTATTGCTGACTTTTTTGGTCTTGTTGTAGGTCTTGACATCCGATTTTAAAACTGCTTGGACTGCATTGTGCATGGGGTTATGAAGTGGTCACTGCATAATTAGCTACGAATACTCTGACCCGTTTCTCGCTTCATCCTTGTTCTTAATGGCTTAGTGCTAATGCGACTGCAGTGAGCTGCAAGCCTGATTCTATTATTCGCCATGTCGCCGACATCTAAATTGAGCTCAATTTAGGTCTTCTGCTGAGATTTTAGGGTCCTTCTGAAACTGCCTTTCTAAGGCGAAGTCTTGTTACTCCACTATTGGCAGAGATTTTTTTTCTGTGAAAAATTGTTTTAGCTGTTCTTTAGTGGCACCATGGTTGAGGATGACCTTAACTGACTTGGGATCTGGAACTGATGCCAATCTTTGTGAGATGAGCCTGAGCCAGAACTTCGAATTGTGTGGAATTACTGGAAGCCTTGCACTGGTTCTTGTACTATGGGACACCCTGATCGAAATTATGAACGAACTGCATGTTGTTACTGTGCTTCGGTTTTCACTAGCTGCTAGTTATGTCATATTATCAGCGATCCAGGGAATGGTCAAAATTGGGTCACTACGACGGAGTAAGTGAGTTCAACTGATTTCGTGGGGTTTGCACTGCCGGTTACTGCAGCCGTGTCCGACGTCCGATGCGACGCAAAATTCTAGGCAAGAAAGCCTATCAGGCTGCAAGTGATCAGAATCGTCATAATTACATGCTACCTGACAAAGGATTGGTCATGTTGGATGCTTGAACTATTTAAATATTGTGTCTCACCTAATAAGTTTTTAATTTCTGGCTAAATCGCCTTCGCTACACAGGATCTGTTTTATTTTATCTTATTTCTCTTTTTTACAATACACGTGTCTTAGAGGAATTTTTTCACTTTAAAAAATGGGGATGGCTACTTCATTGAAAAATATCCGAATAGAATAGATGCTTAGAACGTGGATCTGTATAGCCATTCTCATGCTTTAGTAAAGCTTCCCTACCTAACGGAGGTTTTACTACCTTGTCCCGTTTATGAGTGAGTGGGTGAGCTTTGAATCTACCTGTGCAATTTTGTTCGCATCTATCAAATAAATAAAGTAACGAAAATAATTATTGACCCGCATTTTTGAAGATGCACGCTACAATTATGCCCATCTTTTGATAAACGGTTCTTAAGGTTAAGGCCGTGTATTCGGTATCTTATTAATGGTAGTGTAGACGGCCAGAACTTACTTAAACGCTGAAAATTGACCGCTCCAAGTAAAGGGACTTGAAACTTTCGTCCGCTACTCCTTACCCATTATAGTTTGGCAAATGTCAAACATGATCCCTTTAGGGTATTATTTTCGAACTACAATCGTCGTGATATTTTACTCTATCATACTGTACGCTTACTCTATTTCGGATCTATCCCCGCAATTCGCCATTCGTTATGCAGCAGCGCCCGGTTGGGCAGGATTCTGGATTAAATTTTATTTCAATTTTTACTGAAGACAATAATTCATTAAAATATTAATTTTTAAAATATATTTTCTGTGCTATTAAAACTGTCCCTCTGTATTATTTTTAGGAGTGGAATGATATGAACCTTCGGTGGAATTCCAGTGAATTTGGTGGTGTTCGAGACTTAAGAATTCCACCTCATCGATTATGGAAACCGGATGTGCTTATGTATAACAGGTTAGTATTGTGACTGTAAAATGAAGAAAATACTAGAAAAATTTGCCAGAAATTTCCTATTAACGCGATTCATATTTTATTTTTAAATACAAATTTTTTAAATAAGCACGTCGTTTGTAAGACGTTCCACAGATGGTGCTAGCTTCCATAGCACTGGCAGTTAGCTAGACTATAGGTAGAAGCCGCTTTATTGCATCTGGCAAAGAAAGGATAAGACGTCATAAACAACGGCGTTCAGTTTTTTCGACTGTAGCGACCTAATGACGGCCGAAGAGTCGAAATCGGGAGGCATTAGGAGCATGAAACAAATCAAGGCAGCCATTATCGAACACACCAATACGCCAACTCAACGTATTCATTTTCGAAATTTTATTACATCCGATCCCGAACTGTGGTTTCCCAATTCATAACAGTTGCCGTGTTTATTGCAATATTCAATGCCTCGGTAAATCACCGGTAAATCCATACCATGCTCAATCTAGTAAGTGCATATAATTAGATTCGATGGCCAACAAGAACATGCAAAAAACTGCATAAGGGCGTGTATTTTTTTATACCCTTGCAGAGGGTATTATCATTTTGATCAAAACGCAGTGTGCAACGAAGTGAGACCACTCTGGCCCTTTAAAGTTATTTTTGATTCTTGATCAGGATCACCTCCTGAGTCGATAAAAGCATGTACGTCTGTCCGTCGGTTCCTTCGTCCGTTAGTCTGTTTCTACTCAAACTTGTCTCTCAGTTTCAAAGCTATCGACTAAACGGGATCGTTCAACCATATTCTATATCTGCCATATAACTGATTGATTGAAAATGCCATAATGTCCATTAAGTTAGAGGGATGGGACTTTCTGTGGAATTCATTTTGGGCTAACATATCCGATCTACCAAATTTCATAAAGATCGGCCGACTATATCCTATAGCTATAACGATCGGGCTGAATATAACTGAACGATCGGGAATCACACAACCTTGATATTTTTAAAGGTGCTTGGGGCTTTGTCGAACTTTTTGGGGCTTTATTTATATAAAATTGATCTAATAATTACACAGTGTTACAAAAAAAAACAAGAAAGGAAAGCTTTATATACCCTTGCAGTTGAGTCGCAGTCCGCTAGGTGGCGCCACGCATCATATATTATTATTTGCAAAATTAATAAGGATCGACCGACTATATCCTATAGCTGTCATATAACTGTGTTCGTCCGTAGAGCGTTATGCGGCAACTACGTCAAACTTGAACTCACGGGAGTAACGGTAGGTCCCGGAGTCGTAGTCAAAACCGTAACTAGTCCTGACTAAATTTACCTGGATTCTGCAAGGGACTGCTCGGGTTGGCCAGACGCTTGCTGTGATCAGGCATGAGTTGATGTGCTTGAAGTCCTGGGGTGGGTTGCCTCAAGTACCGGTGGTATGGTGGTTCGGCTGATTCCTTATCGGCCGGTCCTACTGGCGGTCCGTTTCACGGGAGCAACACTCGAAGTAGACTGGTATGCCGCGGATTCTACTTGTGGTCCGTTTACACAGGAGCCACTCGAAGTAGATTCGATGATGAAAGTTCTACTGGTGGTCCGTTTACACTGGAGCCACGCGAAGTAGATAGCTTTCAGAGAGTCCTACTTGTGAACCGTTTTACACAGGATCACTCGAAGTAGGTTGATTTTAAGTGCCGTGGTTCAGACACTGAGTAACGAGACGATTGACTCTGATTTCGGAACTGTCTTTATTTCTGAAGAATAACTCTTATATAAGATGCTAAATTATACATCATTAAATCTAAGAAAGGTCAAAGTTCTGGACGTGCTAAAACTAAGGTTAATGCCAGGGTCACCCACCTCTGAGTCTGCTGACTCAGATTGTTTGTTCATGTACTGCTTGCGCATTTCGGCTAAGCTGGCTGGTTTTTACTTGCATCGGTCAGTCGGTCATTCTTCCCGCTGATATGCTGATTCTGCTTTTGGCGCCGTCTACTAGTGCTGGGTTAATAGGTTGGATATAGTTTTATGCTTATTACTAATTGTTTATAGGTGAGAAAATCGGTTAGTGGGTTTGTATATTGCGACATGCTAATGCATATTGATTGGATCAAATTACTAAGTGTGCATATAGGGTAGTAGGTCTTGGCACTAGGTGCCAACATTCTCCCCCCCCATTGAGGGACTCAATCCAATGCGGCTGTGCGTTGTTGTTGAACCGTCTCAGTGAACCGATGTGTACCCTTGCACTAGAACATGTTGTGGATCTTAAAACTAGTTCCTAAAAATCTAATGTTACTAAAAAATTTTTGCATCATGTGGGTGAGATCTCCAACATTTATACGATACCAATGATAATTCTATCCGGCCTGTTGTCTCCTTCGCCTTGTTGCGCGCCCTCGTAACCATTCTCCTTGGGCATCCCATGAAGTACTACACCTTTTTTCTGGTTGGTCAGTGCGCATACAGGACTCTTGGTCCTCTCTTGACCTTGCTTCTTGCTCCAGATAGGAGGTGACTTCTACTCTTTGAATTTCCTTGGTTACTGGCCCTTCCACTCTGTGCTCTTCAGTTGTGAGTTGACAACCTTGGGCTTGTGGATTGCGGTCCGTCTGCGGCTCTCCTTGTTGATCTTGTCGTGGCTCGTTAGCTTCTTGTTGATCCGCAATGAGTGGGGAACTATGTACTCTTCCGGATTTTACTATTTGCTCCTTGCCGATGCATGCAATTAAACCTTGTCGTGGCTCGTTAGCTTCCGGTGTCCAAGCCGTCGTATTACCGACGACTTGTTCTGCCTTGATATTAGGAGCTGATTCCGGTCGCACTGGCCCCATCACAATCCATCCAAGCGCGGTATTTTTTAGTAGTGGTTGTCCTTCTCCCAAATATGTCTGTTGTGGTCTCATAAGCTGGGAGATGATTTCGGCGCCCAACAACAGATCAATATTCTGGGGTTGCGTAAATTCTGGATCGGCTAAGCGCAACTGAGGTGAGATATTTCTTGGCGCTTGAATAGAGTGGGATGGTTGATTGGGCATTATTTCCGGTAGTACAACGACGTTGATTTGATCTTCGAAGTCAGTGGTTAATGATGATAGGGTCACCACAGCTTTTTTTCGTGATCTTTTAGTTGTTCCTCCCAGTCCTGCGATATTCAGGGTTGATGGCTCCAATTGTAGTCCAAGTGTGTCAGCCATCCTTCTCGTGATTATGTTAATCTGTGATCCAGAATCTAGGAGTGTGCGGCATTGCTGATGGATTCCGGCTGGGCCATGTATTGCCACTTGGGCGGTTGGTAACAGAACGGTGGGCTTATCTGTAAGCAGGGCTGTGGCTGAACACACCAATCGTGATGAACTGGATCGAAGTGGAGCAGCCGACGTATTTTTCTGCATTGTTACTTGACTGGTTGCCTGACGCTCAAGATTTTCTAACATCTGCTTCAGAGATTGTCGATTGGTTGGATCGGTGACGGCTAGTTCTAGAGATGATAGCGTATGTGGATCCAATCTTTCCTCAATGATGTGTATCAAGATTGGGTCCCAGTTGTCTGTTGACACCTTGAGTGCGTCGAGAGTGGCGACCGTTCGGAGCACGGTATCATGTAAACTGCGCAGCTGGTCCGCTGATCCATTTGTTCTGGGGTGTCCGAAAAGCTCTTGGATTGCGGATTTAATCAACAGCCGTTCATTGTGGTATCGATTCTTTAGTCGTTGCCATGCATCCTGGTAACTGGTCTGTCCGCCAATCGACGTTGCGATTAGGTTTTGTGCTTCACCTGTTAGATGATTCTCCAAATGACGGAATTTTACTGCATCGCTGTAGTCTTGATCGTGGATGCATTCCGTAAAAATTTCGTAGAATCGTAGCCAATGTCGGTAGTCTCCGTCAAACTTTGGAATTTCTACTGGTGGTATTATAAACGGAGGTGCAATCGCGGGTTTTTGTGTTGATGCTGGAGTTGATTGCGATTCTTCGCTCAAAAACGAAAAGTATTCTGCTCGTACAACCTTAAATCTGTCATCGTTGTGTCCATCATTTTCTATGCCTGGTTCCAGGTCGATGAGATCATGGTATCCTGTGACGATTTCCTTCCATAGCTCCTTCATGTGTTGTCTGACGTGTGTGTGCGACACTTCCCGTCCTTCGGTGCGGTTGCACAGAAGGTCTTCCATATCGTCTAATCGTCCTTCATGTCTTCGTTTTAATGATGTTAATCGAAGGTCTTCTCCTTCGTTTCCTTGTGATGATTGTGCCTTTGGCTCGAGATTTTCGCCTGTTTTCCGGGGCCTTTGTGACGGGCCTGACACTGATGGGATTCCATCCGAAAATATTGCTTCATATTTTTTCACAAGCTCTTCTAGCGCTTTGGCCTTTGTGAAATACTCATTCTCAGGACTTAGTGCTAGCTCATGAAGCTTGGCATCATTTTTTTTAAACTGGGTCCATGAGTGTGTTAGCTGTCTGAGTCTCTCCTCGAAGTACCCTCCCTTGAGTTTATGATCTGCGGAGTCCTTAGTGAAGTTTCTTATTAGCCTTTGGATGACTATGTTGCTTTCAATTTGCTCATCAATGAGCATTTGGATTACAGGGTCTGATTCTGATCCCATTGTTGTATCTCTCCTTTTTTTTCGTTGAGTTAAATTGCGTTGAGGTTTGTGTTCAAGTTGTGATCCTAAAGGATCACGTCGGGGTCACCAAATGTTCGTCCGTAGAGCGTTATGCGGCAACTACGTCAAACTTGAACTCACGGGAGTAACGGTAGGTCCCGGAGTCGTAGTCAAAACCGTAACTAGTCCTGACTAAATTTACCTGGATTCTGCAAGGGACTGCTCGGGTTGGCCAGACGCTTGCTGTGATCAGGCATGAGTTGATGTGCTTGAAGTCCTGGGGTGGGTTTCCTCAAGTACCGGTGGTATGGTGGTTCGGCTGATTCCTTATCGGCCGGTCCTACTGGCGGTCCGTTTCACGGGAGCAACACTCGAAGTAGGTTAGATAGTGCGGGGTCTACTGGCGGTCCGTTTCACGGGAGCAACACTCGAAGTAGACTGGTATGCCGCGGATTCTACTTGTGGTCCGTTTACACAGGAGCCACTCGAAGTAGATTCGATGATGAAAGTTCTACTGGTGGTCCGTTTACACTGGAGCCACGCGAAGTAGATAGCTTTCAGAGAGTCCTACTTGTGAACCGTTTTACACAGGATCACTCGAAGTAGGTTGATTTTAAGTGCCGTGGTTCAGACACTGAGTAACGAGACGATTGACTCTGATTTCGGAACTGTCTTTATTTCTGAAGAATAACTCTTATATAAGATGCTAAATTATACATCATTAAATCTAAGAAAGGTCAAAGTTCTGGACGTGCTAAAACTAAGGTTAATGCCAGGGTCACCCACCTCTGAGTCTGCTGACTCAGATTGTTTGTTCATGTACTGCTTGCGCATTTCGGCTAAGCTGGCTGGTTTTTACTTGCATGGGTCAGTCGGTCATTCTTCCCGCTGATATGCTGATTCTGCTTTTGGCGCCGTCTACTAGTGCTGGGTTAATAGGTTGGATATAGTTTTATGCTTATTACTAATTGTTTATAGGTGAGAAAATCGGTTAGTGGGTTTGTATATTGCGACATGCTAATGCATATTGATTGGATCAAATTACTAAGTGTGCATATAGGGTAGTAGGTCTTGGCACTAGGTGCCAACAAACTGATTTATCGGAACTTCGTTGTTTTTCAAGTTAGTAGAATGGGAGCTTCAATGGATTTCTCTTTGGCTAAAATAATTCGATACGCCAAATTTCATAAGCATCGGCCGACTATATACGATCCGCTATATATCTAATAATATAAGATGCGTGTCGCCACCAAGCGGACTGCGCCTCAACTGCAAGGGTATATAAACTTCGGCTCCGCCCGAAGTTAGCTTGCCTTTCTTGTTTTATAAAGCTTTTTATGAAGTTTTTTTAATACCTTAAATCATTTTGTGCCTGAAGTTTCGCGCACAACGTAATGTAACCTTCTTTGGCTGACTAACCTTTCACGGCTAAAAAATAACTTTCACGAAAAGTTTATAAGATCAGGATTCTCAATTCATTATTTTGGATATACGTTAGTAACCACATATTAAACCTAAGCAATTATTGCTACCAATCCTTCATATTTCAATGCAAGTTAAATGTTTAAAGTGATCGTAGGTTATATCTATTGTTAATACTAAACGTAAGCCTACACATGTTTCTCCTTCCTTTTCTTTCAAAAAAAATTTCCCACTCTGCTCCTGTGTGAATTGCCAATTCTTTGCCTTGCTCTTACAATCCACATATCAGCCTGAAAGTTATAACTGATCTTGGAATAAGCCGTAGGACTTTGTTACAATGAGGATTGGGTGTTGAAAGCCGTATATGATGCGATATTTAAGTCCTAGGCAAGGTGTCAAATTTGGGAGGGGTGCCGCATGCCATATATCAAATCTTCCGGCTCTGGCTCGCCATTTTGTGTGGTATTCTTGCCACGCCCCCAAGGTGCCTTTTGCTCATTACACTAGTTTACACCAAAAATGAACCTCCATAAAAAAGTGTTTTTTATAGTAATTTGGGGTCGGAGAACACGAAAATGACATCCGTTTATTTTTCTTAAGAACCGTTTTTGAGATATTTTTGAAAATCGTGTTTTTGAGGTCCTTTTTCAGTTTTTTGGTAATATCTCATGAAAAAAACTGTTTACAAACAAAAAAAGGATATTGATTGACAGGTATTGAAGTAACGTTTACGTGGATATATAATATGTGCAGATTGAATCAAATCTCTGTAATGCACAAGCGAACAAAGTACAAAAATAGTGTCATTTTCGACCAATTGAAAAATTGAAATTTTCAAAATGGGTCGAAAATGACACTATTTTTGTACTTTGTTCGCTTGTGCATTACATAGATTTGATTCAATCGGCACATATTATATATCCACGTAAACGTTACTTCAATACCTGTCAATCAATATCCTTTTTTTGTTTGTAAACAGTTTTTTTCATGAGATATTACCAAAAAACTGAAAAAGGACCTCAAAAACACGATTTTCAAAAATATCTCAAAAACGGTTCTTAAGAAAAATAAACGGATGTCATTTTCGTGTTCTCCGACCCCAAATTACTATAAAACAATCATCAATTTTAAGGTTCACTCGATTACATTTAAATTTGTAAACTAGTGTTATCAACAAAAAAACTTCGTGCATTGGGCAAGCTTCTCTTGGTAAGAGATCTACTACTCAACTCGGCCATCTGGAAAATTGATTCAGGGAAGATAGATAAGAGGGTTCTTTCGCATCGGTCTCTGCCGTTGAACGTCCCAGACCTCAGATGTTGCGAGGCTTTGTTCACCCAGCCAACCTGTGGCTATCATAATTCTGGGGATAGAACCCATGATGTCACTAATAGCCCCTACCTCGGCGGACTCAAGGGGATCGGTTATGTCGGGTCAAAAACAGAAATATTTAGCACATTATTAAAATTTATTTAACCACTAAAAGAAATACAATAAAAATTCGCTTTCGCCCTAAACCGTACATGCCAACTATGTCTAATTGTATGGAGTAAATACTAAGATAAACATAATAATAATGGAAATTAATCTAAAGCTTAGATGATTAAAAGGAATTGGCTTTTCAAAATAACAAAGACAAATTAGGCATGAACTAGACCTTCATATTAAAACATAATTACATGGAAATTACATCAAACATATAAACGAACATGCGCTCGAACTTGAGTGAAAACTTGCCATCGAACTGGGTCGAGCGATTTGGACTAGGGGATTTAAAATAATTTTAAACTTTCCTTTTATTGCAATTTTAAGTTGGCCATCATATTTAGGAAATATTCCTTGTTCTACTTTATATTTGTTCTTTCGGTCTCATTTACTTTTTTTTCTTTATGACTAAAATTGGTATTATGTTAGAACATTACATTCACACTCACCCCAGAATTGGTAAATCCATCGTCGAAAGCGCTTTCTCGGATTTGAGGAAGCTGGTCACTTTTTCGCCGGAAAACTAGTGGTCTTTTCGGTTAACTTCGCGGCGAGGAAAAATTATGCGCTATCGAGTGCGGTTGGGACCAGCGCAAAGGGTTTAATGGTGGGCCTAGCGAGTCAAACTCAAGCCTACCGATTGAGTCTTTATTTTTCTCAGCTTATCGGATTTTGTCTATCTGATACTCTTGGTACAAGCTGGTACTTTTCTGGCGAACGCTGCTCCTGCTGCTGTGCGCCGTGGGCTTCCGGAGTCTCAGATCTGCTCCGACCCCTTGGGGCTGCCTGAATTTCCCTCTGTTCCGGTAATACCTATCCTGTTTTCGAGCCTAGTCACGAAAGAGATAGCTTGGCAAGAATTCATAACTGACCCGTCTCATTCATATCATACTGTCTCATATCCTTTGCATGAAATTTTCCCAGGAGATTGCCTTGCAGATCCTCTAACTCTTAGCACTCGTTTTCAACTCCTTGGCGCACTCTAGCTTTTATGAATGGCACCTAATTTGGCACTATATCCAGCCGCAAAATTACACTGCTTAAAGTTTTTGTAAAATATTTTTTGCCCTTTTTTATAAGCCACCTCTCTAGCCTGCAGATTATACTGATGCTCTGAATCAGATTAGATTCAGATTATACTGAATATTCTATTCTTCTCATTCTGCTTCCTCAGAACCTCGCAAGTCTTTTTCTGGACTATTTCCACAGAGTCCTCTTTTGATAGCGCCAATGACCTGTCCTCCAACAGCCCTAAAGCTCTCAACAGTTTGTAGCATGACCCTGAGGAGACAAAATTCTGCCCGAAAGCCATATAATAAGTGCTGGTACCCAACGCAGAATGAACCGCTGTACGGAGAGCGCAGAAAATACTGATGAGTTGCTCGTCCCAATCTTTCTGATCAGGTCTGACATAAGATCTTATCGCTGCGATAACTGATCGGTTAACCCTCTCCGATGAGTTCGACTGGGGCGAAATAAGTAGCGGTCAAAGTGTGAGAAACAGAATATTCCCTTAGCAATTTCTGAAAAGTATCAGTCCTGAGCTGCGTTCCATTATCGAGTACAATGCACAGTGGTTGAGCTTGTACGGAGCCGCGGCCAAAAATATTTCTAGTAGTGATATCGCAATGAAATTTTGTCCAAAAATCTATAAAAATATTCTAAACACACTGTAAAAAAATCGTATCGTATAGCTTCCATACAAACGGATGGAGCGACTTTTCATTAAGGGGGCATGCGCACTTGTAACATTCAAAAAATCGAATTTTTTTTTTTTTGCATTTTCTTAAAGTGTATATATTAAGAAATGTGTTCACAAAATAATGTATATTTTTTGGCGCTCCAACTGCGCATGCCCCCTTACATTATTTTTTTTTTCCAATACTAAATTAAATATTTGACATTTTAATACAAACGTTGGTTAAATTGTAATCCCTAAATAATCCCCATCCGTAATCCCTGCCAGAAATTTTACGTAACTTGGTATTAAAAATTTCTTATGAAAGATATTTTACTAATAACAAAACTACGAATAAGAAAATATTGATCTTTACTCATATTTGTATCAAGAAAGAGTGATAAGACTTCAACAATAATAAGACTTCTGTTGAGATGAATTGCATGAGCGTAATATAGTAGCAATAGATTCTTCGGTTTTTGACAGATGAGCAATTTTCAGACGCTTCTTTAAAATCTGCTTTGGGTCATCCACGGTCAGGGTTTTTTTCATGTTGATTGGGCGCATCTTTCATTCAACCAATCAGATTGATATTGGAGAATTGACGATTTCATGCGTTTGTAATTTACCCTTTTGCAAACGTATCCAATTCGCTTTGATACTTCAATCTTTGTCAACAATATAGACGTTTTTAATAATATTTTTAATTTAATCAATTTTTTTAATCAATCAATTTTGTTTGCCTTCCAATGGCGTGAGAATACACACTTATAAGAAGAACCTACTAAAGTTTAAAGCAATGGAATAAACAAAAAATTAAATCAAAACTGTTAATAAATGAAAAACTATTAGTAGAAACAAACTCAAAAGACGAAAACAAAGCAACAGAACTACAATCACACGAGCGAAAACATATTTTTGTAGTGAAAAACTGACCCTCAAAAAGTTAAGAGGGTGTTAGAATTTTTACAATTTAAAGCACATCTGCAAATTTCTGCAAAAATAAAAGGGTGTGTCAAGCCTACGCAAGACAGAAGTGAAACTTCTAGTATTCCTCTCTCTCTATTTTCATTTCATCATCTCTATTTTCTCTCTTAGGTTAGTTTGAAAATTAGAGGTTAAATAATTCAACGACGAAGCATGAATTTGCTTTTTCTAATATTTTCTTATAGATGAATGACGTTCGATTAATGTATAGTTCCAAAAATTTTCAATTTATTCACAAGTATACAATATTACATAAATAACAAGAAAGGAAAGCTAACTTCGGGCGGAGCCGAAGTTGATATACCCTTGCAGTTCAGTCGCAGTCCGCTAGGTGGCGCCACGCATCTTATATTATTAGATATATAGCGGATCGTATATAGTCGGCCGATCCTTATGAAATTGGGCATATCGAATTATTTTGCCCAAAGAGGCATCCATTGAAAATCCCACCCTTCTAACTTGAAAAACAAGTTAGTTATGGCATTTCCGATCAATCAGTTATATGGCAGCTATAGGATATAGACGGCCGATCCTTATGAAATTTGGCAGATCGGATAAGTTGGCCCAAATTAGAATTCATAGAAAGTCCCATCCTTCTAACTTAAAAAACAACGGAGTTATGGCATTTCCGATCAATCAGTTATATGGCAGCTATAGGATATAGTCGACCGATCCCGGCCGTTCCGACTTATGTACTGCCTGCAAAGGAAAGAAGGGTGTGTGCAAAGTTTGAACTCGATAGCTTTAAAACTGAGAGACTAGTTTGCGTAGAAACAGACAGACAGACAGACAGACAGACAGACAGACAGACAGACAGACAGACAGACAGACGGACAGACGGACAGACGGACATGCTCATATCGACTCAGGAGGTGATCCTGATCAAGAATATATATACTTTATAGGGTCGGAGATGTCTCCTTCACTGCGTTGCACACTTTTGACCAAAATTATAATACAAGGGTATAAAAATTACAAAGAAATTACAATGACAATTTACCAATCATGTGCCATTTTCATTGTCAATTTCATGAATATCATTTCCTAATGTCGTGATAATTGGGTTATGGTAACTAAAGTGCGAGATATATACGTGAGCACTTAAATCCTTAATGAATCGTGCAAAAACTGCATCGATTGTTGTCCCGTGTCTAGTCGTGCTAGTGTTCCTATCATTAACAATATCCAAATTGAGTGTGTTTTTGAAAAAGTTCAATAACGCAGTTCGCTGGTGTCTGAGAGAGAGGAAAGAAGAGAAGAGAGACAACGTTCGTGAGCGGCTCTCCCACCTCAACAAGCGCATATGGTGAGAGAGGGACAGTGAACGGTGAGGGGGGTGGGGTACTCGCATTTTCGTGTCGATCCTGACTCGGTTTTACTCCGTCCCCGAAAATCCATTACGCGCCTAAAGAAGTTTCACTTCAAAAATTTACACATTTATTACTTTAAGAGCCAGGCGAACACATTGGTATATAACTTAATTGTGGCATTTTATGGGATCACAATTAAAACTAAAAGACTTTCAAAATATAGAAAAAAAATATTTTTTTTTTTCAAATTAATATAACTAAAACAGTTTAACAAGTAAAATTTTTTATGTCTCAAAATTTAGAAAATAGCTTCAACTTCAAAATCCATTACAAATATTTTAAATTTGGATACGTAATAAATGATCTGACCACTTCAAAGTTCGGTTTTGTTCTGAAAAATTCGCGATGCGCGCAAGATGCACTTCAATTCCATTTTTAGAAAGAACGGTTAATTTTCCAGACAAACCTAGTATGCCACAAAGAGGTTTGGACAATTTAGAAGCGATTTGTTTACTTTTCCTCCATTTTTGTTGTTATGACTTTTTTTATTTTTTGCCTATGGTCGCAACCACTGTGCAATGGTTCCCGGTACGCCGAAAGTGTGAAAAAGATCTTGCTAGAGACATTTAATGACTACGTCTGCCGTGAATTTTTTTTACCGCTTTTAAAAAGACAAACTTTGAGTAATGGTCTAACACTATAAATATTCCGATGCTCCCACTCCGAGACCGAGGGTACGGACCGAGAAAATCTATTTAAAGAATATAAAGAATCTATATAAACCAAGAGGCTCTTCATGATTCTTTCATAGAACCTCGGCAACTAGCTCCTCGGGAAACCATAATTTCCAATTGAAAATATCATGCATCTGGTCTCCTGTTGCATGTTCTGTTCTCCGATAAACGATTCCATCTACCACTTTCAAATCTGGCAATTGATTCTGATTGGCCTTGATTTTCTCTACAATTTCTAAATACTTGGCCGACTTGGCCCGTGTCTCGCCTCTATAGCAGCCTCATTGACCCTAGACAAAGCATCCGGTACAATATTTATTTTCCCACTGCTGTGTTCAATTTTGAACGTGAAACCTTGCAACTTTAAAGCCCATTGAGCTAGGCGCGAGTGGAGATCCGCCTGACTCATGAGCCATTTGAGTGAAGCATGGTCAGTAATCACCGTAAACTCATGGCCTTCGATATACGGCCGGAAATGCTTGATGCAAATTATGGGCTTTGAGCTTTGTTTAATTTTTTCGATCTAAAAGCAATGGGATATTCGTCACTCTGATCTGTCTTTTGCACCAGCACGTCACCCACTCCAGACTTACTTGCATCGCATTGCACGAAGAAAGGTCTGGTAAAATCCGCGCTACGTAACACTGGGCCAGAGCAAAGCATGTCCTTAAGCAGGAAAAACGCCTTCTCGCCCTCCGGAGTCATTTCGAATTTTTATCTTGGCTTCAACAAATCTGTAAGTGATGCAAAGTTGTTGATAATTTTGCGATACCACCCCACCATGCCAAAAAAACGACGAAGAGATTTTAAATTTTGGGGAGGTGGAAAATCTGCCATGGCCGATATTTTCTCTGGATCAGTTCGTATAGTCCCTGCTCCCACGATATGCCCAAGATATTTTACGGTTCTCACGCTGAATTTACTTTTCTCCACGTTTAGAGTGAGTCCAGCTATTTTTATTTGCTTGGCCAGCATACTCAGAACCTTCATGTGGGTTTCAAATGTATCTGAGGCAACCAAGAGATCGTCTAAATAGTCAAAGACTTCGTACCTAAGCTCAGGCGGGATAACTTTGTACATTAACCGAGTCGTCGTTTGAGACGCGTTAGTCAAACCGAATGGCATCACCTTGAATTGGTACAACGGCTTTCCCGGAATTGTGAAGGCTGTCTTATCCCGAGATTTTGGGTCCAACGGGATCTGCCAATAGGCATCTGTTAAATCGAAGCTATAGATATAAATTGCCTTTGAAGTCGAGATAAAATTCCATCGATTTGGGGTAAAGGATACGCATCCTTCTTGGTAACAACGTCGATTTCGTGAGAAATAAAAGTTGTTTTTCATAATCCCGACGAGGCAAACGAAGGAAATTTCCCAATTACTTCGCTTAGGCTGACCCTCCGTCAGATTATGTGAATTTGACGCTATTTTTGATATTTGCATGGAAGATGGCAGCAAACTAAATGCTGTCCAGAACGTAATACCCAAGTACAAATCGTGATTCAGGGATGGTATGATATGGAACTCAAGAACCGTGGTTTCTCCCTTGTACTTTACGGCCGTTTGAAGCTATCCTACTACAACCTGTTTTTGACCATCTGCCGTGGTAGCAGCTGATGTTACTCTTTTGAACGGAACTTTACCTTGTATTAACTGTTCTGCCAATTTCCCACCAATCACATTAATAGCCGCCTTCGTGTCTAATAGATCAACCACTACCCTATCCAAGAGCCTGACTTTGGCATACGGTCGATTATCATTGTTTTTAAACCTAATTGTATTTATAGTTTTAACATTGTTCCAATAGGACCTTATTCTTCTAGTATTTCTACACCATTTGCATTTTGTGGAACCACCAGATTTAGCCAAAATGTCTTGATCGGATCAGATGTAGGTGATCTCGCAGGGTTTTCTAAAGTCTGAACTAGACATACTAGTTCAGGTCCCCGTGTGTCGACTTGTCCTTCGGAACACTTGCCTGCTGTCGACCGCTGAAAGTGTTCGCTTTCCCGTTTTTAAACAATTCGGACAAATATGACGGTTGTTATTTGGGGCGCCCTAGCCGAAACAAAACACTTTGCGCTTCGTTCGACATTCTTCGATGGCCTTCTTTGCGACAGTTCCAGCATAATAGCGCCATTGCACTGACTTCGCCATTCACTTCGCCTTCTGCAAATTCCTCAGCATCCATCATCTCCTCAACCAACTGGGAAACTTGTTTGCGGAACGGTACCACCTTCTGATAACCCTGGGATTTTCGGACGTCTTCTAAAAAACTTTCCCTGTGCCCGCATATTGCCCTTAAATTTTCTACCGACCGGACTGGAATATTTCGAATCTCATGCCATATCTCTGGCCTTAAATTCCTTTTTAAAATTTCCACCACTTCCATTTTGGTAGTGGCATGTCCAGGTGATCCATTAACTCCTCTATTGAATCATAGAACGTATCGAATCCTCCCCTTTTCCGCTGTTCCTATCTCGAATGGCTTCTCGGATATCTAAGTCCGACCGCGCCTCTCTGAATTGCCTCCTTAGCGCCGTACAAAGAAAGTCCCATCGCAATTCCTGGGTATTTTTGTGGTACCTCCTGTAGAACTCTCTCGCTTTTCCTTCAAATAGAAGGCTAGCATTGCTGCTTAGAATTGAAAAATGACCTTCCAGCGTTTGTCTGGTGAGAGCTTCTACTCGGTAAATAAAATTATCGACACTTAAACCTTCCGGATTCCCACTAAATCGCAATTTCCAACTATTTAATATATGAACTACTTTGTCGGGCCTCTGGCTTAGATCTGAGTGATTACTCCTGGGTGTTTCGCGATTGGACCCTATTGGTTTATCCATACTGCTTAGTGGAGTTTGGCATAAGGAATTCCTTCCAAGTGCTACCTCCGGGTTTGAAACTTCTACCGCTAGAAATGATGCCGGAAGATTGGCTTCAATCAACATAGACATTCTTTCAGATAATTCTGTCATCAACTCGTTCTGCATGGACTTTACAGCGTCTAAAACTGTATTTTGGATTAACTCTTTCTGAGCCAGTCCCAATGCGGCTGCCTCCGATGAGCCACTGGGCGTAGAATCTAGCATCTGCCCTCTAGTTAACCTAGTGATTTGAGATGGAGTATCCGATTTTTCGAAGCACACTGTGCTATAACTAGGACACGTTGCTTTACTTTTGGCATAGCCTGCAATGCAAGACTGATGGAAAACATGACCACATTTGGTTTTGTACGTTTTTCCAACATCTAAGGTAGAATCACATAAAGGACACTTTTGTGCCACATTTTCTTCGGGATCTGGCCTGACTAGTTAATTTTAGAATTTAGCAAGGACAAAAAATATATATACTATACTATAGGTTAGGTTAGGTTAGGGCGGTGATGCAAGGGGGTCATAGAATACCCCCTCGCTTCCACTTGAGCCGCTAGGGCTCCTTGTGCTGCCGCTGGAGCAAGGGTTTCACCGAGATGCTACCCCCCCCTTCCTGTCTACCAGGGTGCATATATATGCCTAGACTACCTATGGCGGCCCATGGTCCCAGCCTGCTTTCTTTATGAAGGCAACCAATCCGCGTGGAGAGATCTCTGAGAGATCGTTAAGGTCCGAGAGTTCTTCGGACCCGAAGTGTTTGAGTCTGCTGCGTCCGAGTGCCGGGCAGTGGCATAAGAGGTGCGATACCGATTCTACCTCCTCTTCATCCCTGCAGCTCCTGCAGAAATCATTGTGGGGGACTGCAAGCCTGGCCGCGTGTTCGCCTATCAGCCAGTGCCCAGTAATTGCCCCAATCGCTAGGCTGCATTCCGGTCTAGTCAGAGCAATAAGTCTCGCCGATCTTTTCTGAGAGCGTGTCGGCCAGATCAAACGTGATGTTCTACAGGTCTGGAGATTACTCCATTTCCTATTGGCTGCCAGGTCGAAAAACTCCCTGCACTTTAGCCTGCAAGTAGCCAAGGGTATGCCTACAAGTTCTTTCTCCGGTAGGAGAGGGTTGGTAGTCCCTGCCCTAGCTAGTCCCTAGCTGCCCTAGCTAGCCTGCCCTAGCTAGCCCTAGCTCATCTGCAGCACAGTTTCCCTCGTGGTCCCTGTGACCGGGAACCCAGATGAGGTAGATGTCATGCTGTTCAGCCATCTCGTTGAGAGATCTGCGACAGTCATTGACTGTCCTGGAGTTGGATGAGAATCCGTCAAGTGCCTTGAGCGCTGCTTGACTATCTGAGAAGATACATATTGTACCCCGATTGCCCCTTAGAGCTGGGGATTCAAGTGCTTCCTTAATGGCTACTACTTCAGCCTGGAACACACTGCAGTGGTCAGGGAGTCTGAAGGACTCCTTTAGGCTCAGATGCTCGCAAAAGTAACCGCCTCCCACCTGGCCGTTAGGTTTTGATCCATCTGTATAGATATGAGCCCTCCGGTCCCGGTGTCCGGGCATCCCATTCCTCCCTCGAGGGGATTAAGACTTTGTAGTTAGTGGTGGGTTGGTCGACGGGCACACAGTAATCCGTACCCCCCTCAGGCATGAAATGGTGTAGGTCCAGTCTGGTATGACCGAAACTATTTTTGCTCCATAGGTTTGCCTCCCGCAGTCTTATTGCGGCCAGAGTGGCTGTCTTTACCCCCATCAGTTCAACTGGTAGTAGGTCAAGTATAGTGTCTAGGGCATCACTAGGCGTAGTGCGTAGACTGCCTGTCATACAGACTTCCGCCATGCACTGCATCTTCCTTTTCCCTGCATGTGGAGTTGTCCAGGGCGGGCCACCAGACAACAACACCATAGAATAGAATTGGTCTGATGATCGCTGTGTATAACCATCTGACCATCTTCGGGGACATTCCCCATTTCAGGTCTACCGCCTTGCGGCAGGTATAGAGTGCTATTGCCGCTTTCTTAGTCCTATCACCGGTGTTCAGCTTCCAGTCCAGTTTCCTGTCTAGTGTGATACCTAGGTACTTCGCACTATCACTAAGAACTAGTGTTTCTCCCAGCCCGTTCTTTTGCGCCCAGGCCGACAGAACTTCGAGCTTCCCTGTCATTAGGTCGCATAGCGTCTGTGGAAATTTCCCCACGAAGGCAATAGCAACATCGTCCGCGTACGCAATGATCTTACATCCGCCACCCTCTAAGGATCGTAGTAGGCTGTTAACCGCCACGTTCCAGAGTAGTGGTGAGAGTACACCTCTTTGTGGGGTGCCCCTCTTGACGTATCTTCGAATAGTCGAACCTCCAAGTGTAGCCACTACACTCCTGTTAACCAGGATCTGCCGTATTAGGTGAGTTGATCGATTGTCTATTCCAAGTCCCATCAGTGCGTCGATTATTGAGCACGGTAAGATGTTGTTGAAGGCCCCTTCTATGTCTAGAAAAGCCACAAGTGCGTATTCCTTGAAATTAATCGCTCGTTCGGCGATCATAGTGATATCGTGCAGGGCTGTTTCAGTTGATCGGCCCCTTTTGTAAGCATGCTGAGAGCATGAGATGTCGTTTGGGTTAATGTTAAGTTGTAGATGGAGACTTAAGAGTCTTTCCATAGTCTTAAGGAGAAAGGAAGACAGACTTATAGGTCTGAAGTCCTTGGGGGTGTAGTGGGATGGTTTCCCCGCCTTGGGTATGAATACAACCTTAGTGCACAGCCATGCCTTTGGTATCATACCAGTAGTGAAGACTGTGCTGAAGATTTTCTTAATCCATTTCCTTAGGTTAATACCGGCTCTGGATAACTGAGCTGGTAGAATACCGTCCGGTCCCGGAGATTTGAAGGGTCTAAAACTGTCTATTGCCCATTTAAGGTTTCTGTCAGAATCTTTCTTAGGCGGGCGGCCTCTGATGTCTCCTGAATGTTGGTGCAGAAATTGGCCCAGGCAACCCTCTTTGCCTTGCGCAATTCTTTGTTATATTGCCTAAGTTCAGCTTAATAGGTTTCCCGCGCCTCGTCTGTGTTGGTACGGTGCGCGTGGTTGAAGGCCCTACGTGCATTTTTTTTGTACGGGGCTAAAGACGAGGTCCACTACCTACCTCCTTACCTACCACTACGTGTTGCTACCTATTCTTTTCTTGGGGCAGGCCTTGTGGTAAGCTTTTGCACTAGTCGCAGTAAGCTTGTCTACCGTGGCGTTGAGCCCCTCATAGGTCTCGATGGTCTCTGAAGGCGGTTCGCCTAAGGATCTATCTAGTATCTTTTTATAGAGCTCCCAGTTTGCCTTTCTAGGATTTCGAACTGCTTGCTTGGTGAAGTTTTCAAAATTTACTACTATCTCAATATAGCGATGGTCTGAAAATGAGTGTTTGTCAAGGACTCTCCAGCTGGTGATTGCATCAGCCAGGGAGTGCGAGAATAATGTGACATCAAGAACCTCCCTTCTGTTCTTGACGACGAAAGTGGGTTCTGAACCTCTGTTACCCACTAGAAGCTTAGAGCTGAGGATAAAATCGAAGATTGACTCACCCCTCTCGTTTGTGTCAGTGCTTCCCCACTGATTGTGATGAGCGTTGGCATCGCATCCTATTATTAGGTCGATGTCCTTCCTTTCGCTGTCTTCCACAAGCCGCCTGAGTAGCGAATGGGGTGGAGGTCCTAGGTGGTCATGACCCATATATGCCGAGCATATTCTTAGATGGCCGTCTGGGCCCTCTATCGATGCGGCTACGTGGTCTTCATTGCTGAAATTTGGTAGCAAGAAGGTATTAAGGCTTTTCTTTGCGAGTATGCATGCTCGCTTTTTACCTGTTACATCGGCTGTGTACAGCCTGAAGTCCGACGCCCCCAGACCGAGAATCCTGTCTCCGTGCATCCAGGGTTCTTGGATGAGGGCTACGTCAGCTCCATTCTCTGCAAAATGGAGCAGGAGGGCGGCGGAAGCCACCTTACTGTGATGGAGGTTTATCTGCAGGAATGTCAGGGACATCCTTTAGATTCTCCACCACAGTAATCTCCGCCTCGGTGTCGGAGCCCAGCAATGAGTCCTACTCCATGCCGACGCCACCAAGAGCCCTCGCCAGGTCACTCTCCTCTGAGGTGTACCCTTCCAGAATGTCCTCCTCCACATCTTACATTCCTTCTGGGCGGACCTCTTCGGTCGGTTCCCCCGAGTCTAGCTCCTGTGCGTCCATCTCCAAGTCGATGCCTCCAGGTTTACTCTTCGCATCCGACTTGTAGATCCTCACCGCAACGTGCTCGAACCCGTATTTGATACGGCTACCGGCACCCTCCAGGATCTTCGCAGTCTCCTCATTTAGAGTGAGGACAACCTGCCTTCTCAGTCCCACTGCTTCCTCCACCTTGGCGACCCTCCAGTCCGCCGTAGGGAGTGTGGGATTGCACATTTTAAGCATGGCCAGAATGGTGGCAGGGCCCGCCGGCTTCTCTGTCAGCCATACGCGGGCCCTCGGTTTGCTGGGGATCTTGTCCCAGTCCACCGCCTCCAGTCTGGCTCCTGGGTAGACCTCCCCAAGCGACGCAATCATTCGCTTGTAGAGGCTTACAGACCTCGCATCTTGGCACGCTATCACCTTGATGCTTCCCTGGTACCACCCTGCGTCTTCGCAGTCCGGTGGAGGTCCTCCGCTCTTGAGCATCTCCTCCATGAAGCGCCCATGCAGCTCATTCACTACCTTACGCCAAAGCTCCTTGGGGATTAGGCCATCTTTGGAGCCATTATCAATGACCCCAATGATGGTCCTGCCCTTGGTAACTTCGGCGAAGGATCTGTTACTTTTTGTCTGCACCTTCTTCTTCTTAGCTAGGGGCGCCGTCGGTCGACCTCTGCCTTTTCGCACTCTGTGCACTCTCCTTGGCAGAGTCGCCTACTCCTGTCGGCTTCTTTGGGTCCAATCTGGCCCCCGCTCTTGCTGGCTGAAAGTCAGGCAGGATTTCCCTCGCCCCCTTTATTATTTCAGCCTGATCGAGATTGGACCCCGCCGATGGGTCTGCCCTCATCAGAATGAAGGCCGCTCTCCTCCTATCTTTATAGGAGCCCTTCCGCTGCAGGGGGCCAGCAGTCGTCGGACCGGGGCCTTCCTTAGGGTTGCCGCCGGTGCGAGAGGAGTTCGATTCAGGGATCTTGCCCCCCACACCGTTCGGTGGTCCCATAGTGGGCCCCGTTTTGGGGGTTGGTGCCTTGGCATCTCCCCCTACACCGGCGCCGCTCGCCTCCGGATGTTGTCCCTCAGTGGGGAGCTTCGCCATCCCAGCATCTCTTTGGCCTCTATCTGCCTTGGAGATTGACGGATCCGAGATCCCATTTTCGGACTTTCTTAGGGAGTTCCGTTCTCCACTGTTTGTTTTCCTTTTAATATTATTGTCGTTCATTTTTGGACCCACGTCGTTCATTTTTGGAGATTATGAGTGAAGTGTGCAGTTCGAACCGCGGCATAACATGGAGCCTCACCTGACACCTAGAAGATCTGGACTACGCGGACGACATCTGCCTCTTAGCTCATAGATTCACTGACATCCAAGCCAAATGCAGTGACCTCGAAACTCGGGCCAAAGCAGCTGGACTCTCCATTAATGCATCAAAAACTAAAGCGATGCGGATCCTCTACTCCCACCAAAGTAGGATCACCATATGCGGAAAAAGTGTCGAATATGTCGACAGGTTTGTATACCTAGGCACCGTTATATCCGCAAACGGGGGAGTGGAAAAAGACATGGAGAACCGTCTAAGCAAAGCCAGATCTGCTTTCGGGAGACTTCGAGAAACTATTAATAATAATAATACTAATATTAAAACTAACTTACGAATAAATCTAAAAAAAATATAAATAAAAACAAGAAAGGAAAGCTAACTTCGGGCGGAGCCGAAGTTGATATACCCTTGCAGTTGTGACATTTTCAATCGTTCAGTTTAATGGCGGCTATTGGATATAGTTGGCCGATCCTTATGAAATTTGGCAAGTCAGATTATTTTGTCAAAAATAGAATCTGTACCAAGTCCCATCTTTCTAACTTAAAAAACACCAAAGCCTTTCCACACTTTCCACACATGTTATATTTGACCAAAATATCTTATGTAAAAAATTTCATAAGGATCGGCCGACTATATCCTATAGCTGTCATAGAACGACCGAAATTGGCATAACTTTGGTGTTTTTTAAGTAAGAAAGATGGGATTTGGTACAGATTCTATTTTGGGAAAAACTATCTGATTTGTCGAATTTCATAAGGATCGGCCGACTATATCCTATAGCTGCCATATAACTGATTGATCGGAACTCCCCATAACTTCGTTGTTTTTCAAGTTAGAAGGATGGGAGTTTCAATGGATTCCTCTTTTGGCAAAATAATTCGATATGCCAAATTTCATAAGGATCGGCCAACTATATACGATCCGCTACATATCTAATAATATAAGATGCGTGGCGCCACCTAGCGGACTGCGACTCAACTGCAAGGGTATATAAACTTCGGCTCCGCCGAAGTTAGCTTTCCTTTCTTGTTTTTTTTTCATTTTTATACACTTGCAGAGGGTATTATAATTTGGGTCAAAAGTGTGCAACGCAGTGAAGGAGACATCTCCGACCCTATAAAGTATATATATATTTTTGATCAGGATCACCTCCTGAGTCGATATAACCATGTCCGTCTGTCAGTCTGACCGTCTGTCCGTCTGTCTGTTTCTACGCAAACTAGTCTCTCAGTTTTAAAGCTTTTTTTTATACGTGGTACGCCTGGTGGTACCAGGTGGTAAATTACAAGGGTATATTGTATTCAAATGAATATATACAAATCAAAAGAAATAACCTGCGGCCACATAAAATCAAATTGCATGTCCGTCATTGAGGTTAACAACTACACAATATACTATTGTGCACGATGCATGCATTGGTGTGTCTAGTTGGTACACATTGTAGAAAATAAGGTACCCTGTATATTTTAGTATGTTACAATGCACGATTTTATAGTTATAGTGAGGAGAAAGAGATTTTGGAGTTGTTATAATTGTCACGCTCTAAGAAATAGAGAATAAAAAAATATGTATATCAATTTTTCCTCAGTCACAAATAAAGTTCCGAAGCATACACACGGTGTTCTGATTTTGTCGCTTCGAATTCTGCCGCTCAAGAGGTTATGGGCCCAGGCTCTGGAGAATTCAAGTTATTCGGTGTGTGACTCGATATTAAGAACAATGAGTGCTCTTTATCAAATTGATAAGTTAGAGGAGACGAACTATGACACATGGAAAATACAGATGCGATCTGTATTGGTGCATTCTGGTTTGTGGAATGTTACGACTGGAGAGCTAACTGAAACGAATGTTCCAGAAGGACAACAGTTTGCGGCCTCAGACAGTAAGGCGCTGGCAACAATAGCATTGAGTTTAAAGTTATCTCAATTGGTCTACATCAAGAATTGCTTGACGGCTGTGGAGGCATGGACCAAGTTGAAGGAGGTTTATCAACCAAGCGGACCTGTACGAAAGGTACAGTTATACAAGAAACTGCTGAATAAACGGATGGGGAAAGGGCAGAGCATGTCGACCTATATAAGTGAATTTGTGGAAATTCTGGATAGTCCAACTGGAGCTGGAATAGAGCTAAACGACGAACTTCGCACTATCGTTTTGCTATCAAGCCTTCCAGAGCAATTTGAACATTTCGGCGTCGCTATGGAGACATGAGATAAGTTTCCTTCGTTCGAAGTTCTCACCATAAAGCTAAAGGAGGAGAGCGAAAGAAAAGGAATAGCAGATGAACGAGTCGACACTAAGGCATTCGCTGCAACGCAGAAGCACAACTCACAGACGAAAACCAATGGGCAGAAGAAAAGAAAGAATATCGTTTGTTTCAAGTGTGGTGAACAAGGGCACATTAAGTCCCAGTGTCAAAATGAGGGTAAGGGAGATCACCGCATGACATCAAGAAATGTCAAAATCGCCAAAGCAGCCTGTGACGTCAATGTTGTTCACTAAGGAATTCAACATGGTGTTTGGATAGTGGCGCAACAAGCCATATGTGTTGCGCAAGAGAGCTATTCACAAAGTTTGAGAAACACACTGAACAGATCGGACTGGCCAATGCTGGTTTCCTTCAAGCAGAAGGTATAGGTGACGTAAAAAATGTTCTTTACGTCCCAAAGATGACTGGAAATTTCTATTCCGTGAGCAGTGTTGTCCAAAACAGGTGCAAGGTGACCTTTGACTTAGAGAATACCAAGGTGATGCAAGATGGAGAATGCATTGTGAAAGCCAAAAAGATTGGCAACTTGTACTTGTTTGTGGGTGGTCGCAGCAAATGTTTTGCCATGTCAGCTGTTGATGAGATTTTGCTACACAAGAGATACGGACATATTCATTTCTCTAGCTTGAAAGTAATCCGAAGGGATAGTTCGAGGGATAGATTATATTCGGTTGCCAGAGAATATTAGTAGCAAAACGTGCATGGTTAGCAAAATCCATGTTCAACCCTTTCCATCAGCAACAAGTAATCGGGCTAAGGAGCTTTTGGATCTGGTACATGCACATGTTTGTGGACCTTTCCCAACACTGTCCCTCGGAGGTTCCAAGTATTTTCTGATGTTCATTGACCAGATAAGTCCAGGAGGATTTTTGTTTACTTCCTGCGTGGGAAGAATGAGGTGCTACACAAATTCATCGATTTCTAGAACCTGGTGGAACGGCAGACAGGAAGGAGACTCAAATGCCTGAGGCAGCATGGAATCGACAGGCAGCTAACAATAACGTATACTCCCCAGCAAAATGGAGTTGCGGAACGGGCAAATCGTACGCTAGTGGAGATGTCAAGATGCATTCTGGTCCAGGCGGGAATGGGAGATTTGTTTTGGGCAGAAGCTGTCAACACTTCGGTTTATTTGCGAAACCGCTCCCCTACCAGCGCATTATAGAGTATGACTCCTATGGAAGCGTGGACGGGTAAGAGACCTTATTAAGGTTTTTGGATCTCTTGCAGTTGCTCTGGACAAGGGTCCGAGGAAGGGCAGCAAATTTCAACCTAAGGGCAAAGAGTACATTATGGTTGGGTATTCTGTAGCAGCAAAAGGTTATCGAAATTGGCACAACGGTATCAAAACCCGCATGCTGAACACGTGGCATGCATAAAGCACATCTTTAGATATCTCTCATCTACGATTGACATGAAACTACATTACCGACGAAGTGTGGCGTTGAGCAGTACCGAGGCGGAGTACATGGCACTATCGGCGGCATTTAAGGAGGCGATAGTCATGCGAAGGCTGAATATGGAGATTGCTTGCGGAGGCAACGACACCCTGATCGTCGTTTATGGGGATAACCAGAGTGCGCAGGCGCTAACCAAGAATCCCGTTCATCATTCCAGAACAAAGCACATTGATATACGTTATCATTTTGTTGGAGAAGTTGTTAAGGAAGGGCAAGTTTTGTTGAAATACAAATGTACAACTGAAATGATAGCTGATATTTTGACAACAAATCTTCCTAAAACGAAACACGAAGAGCTTACAAAAATGTTTAATTTTTTTTATATTTATTTTTGTAAACAAGCTTGCATTGAGGAAGGGTGTAGAAAATAAGGTACCCTGTATATTTTAGTATGTTACAATGCACGCTTTTATAGTTATAGGAAGGAGAAAGAGATTTTGGAGTTGTTATAATTGTCTCGCTCTAAGAAAAAGAGAATAAGAAAATATGTATATTAATTTTTCCTCAGTCACAAATAAAGTTCCGAAGCATACACACGGTGTTCTGATTTTGTCGCTTCGAATTCTGCCGCTCACGACACATACATTTCAAAAATGATATGTATTAAAAACAATGATGGTCAACGCAATTGCACGGCAAACACAATTCAACATATGGCAAAATTTGATAAATTTCTTCTCTTAGGTGTACCGTGGAAACTGTGTGTGATGGATCCTATGTTTGTTCTAGACTTTGGTTCAGGGGAGCATAAAGCTACGTTACAAAGGTTGTAAAGAAGTTGAAATTTTGCATGGAGGAAATAAAAAATTTGAAATTAATTAGTTGGGAATTATTTATTTATTAAACATTAAAAATAGAAGCAAGTAGAAAAACGAACTAAAAAAAAAATTTACCTAAAAATAAATTCATTTTGTTTTTTTGTTTATCTTATAATCCATCTTGCAAAAAAAAATGATTATGAAAAAATGAATGATCAGTAGATAGAGCAGCGATATGGCGGGCGCTTGCAAGGAAGGGAGTACCACACAATATCATAAACATAGTGAAAGCTATGTACGATGATGCGGATTTGGCGGTACTGCACAATGGTAAAATTAGTGCGCCCTTCCAGACGAACACTGGCGTCAAGCAAGGACGCCCTTTGTCACCGTTGTTGTTCAACCTGGTGATCGATGAGATTATGAGTGAAGTGTGCAGTTCGAACCGCGGCATAACATGGAGCCTCACCAGACACCTAGAAGATCTGGACTACGCGGACGACATCTGCCTCTTAGCTCATAGATTCACTGACATCCAAGCCAAATGCAGTGACCTCGAAACTCGGGCCAAAGCAGCTGGACTCTCCATTAATGCATCAAAAACTAAAGCGATGCGGATCCTCTACTCCCACCAAAGTAGGATCACCATATGCGGAAAAAGTGTCGAATATGTCGACAGGTTTGTATACCTAGGCACCGTTATATCCGCAAACGGGGGAGTGGAAAAAGACATGGAGAACCGTCTAAGCAAAGCCAGATCTGCTTTCGGGAGATTGCAACGCATATGGAGAAACCAGCATATCAGCAGAAAAACAAAGCTGAGAATCTTCAAGGCGTGCATAAAATCCGTACTGCTGTACGGATCGGAAACATGGCTGTCCAGCCATAGCACCAATCCAGCAGCAGATAAAGACAAAGAAATGGAAATGGATTGGTCACGCACTAAGGAAAGAACGAGACAGCATATCTAGGATGGCCTTGGAGTGGAACCCGCAAGGAAGCAGAAGAGTGGGACGCCCCAACCTGGTTCCGATCATCCTCAAGCCATTCATTACAGGTCCCAAGGGATGAGTGCAGACGGGTGGAGGCAGCCCTAGCAGCAAAATGTTTAGAACTTCTGCCCAAGGATCCAGGCCCCCCTTCTATCTGTAAAGTGATATCCTGCGATGATAAGCGGTCCGAAGATCTAAACAAGATGGCGGCAGACGAGTTAGACGATGTCTATGAGAGCGCCAAGCTCGTTGCGCTAAGCTGGCGTGACGTCCCATGTAGACCAATGCAAGGATATGGATCCCGGCCTCCATAAAGGAACCCAGTCAGATCCTAGATGTGCTGTAAAAATGCAAACTACATCTTCCCACGACGGTCTGGCGTGGCAAAGTTAAAGGAGATGGAAGGACCCACCAATCAGGCGGTCCTAATCATCAAGGAAATTTTAGCTTCCATACTCGAACATCATACATATCCAGCCACTACTAAATAGGAATTGGCCTCAGAGATAAAAGTTTCTGAAATTGAAGACGGTATAGTATTGATATAGTACCGATGCGACGATGATTCGCAGGATGGCTGCGAATCGAGTCATCGACAGAGAGGTCGAAGA
The DNA here is from genome assembly GCA_021223865.1 of Drosophila pandora. Lineage (NCBI taxonomy): Eukaryota > Metazoa > Arthropoda > Insecta > Diptera > Drosophilidae > Drosophila > Drosophila pandora. The sequence continues at coordinate 106,349 of JAJJHT010019178.1, read as the reverse complement.
GGCCGAGATCACAAAGTTGGAGGGGCAGCTGACAGATGCTTTGACGCATTCTGCAGATAAACCTCCACCATTGTAATGCAGCCTCAGCTGCACTGCTGCTCCATCTGGCTAAGGATGGAGCCGATATCGTCCTAGTCCAGAAACCATGAGTAGCAGGAGGAAGGGTTTCTGGACTAGTAACCAGGGATTACAGGCTACTAGTAGTTAACTCTGAGGGTAAAATTGGAGCCTGCATTTTAACTAAAAAGCACCTTAGCATATTTGTGATCCAAGGCTTGACATAGGCCTTATTATAGGATGTGACTCCAACGCTCACCATAAACCCCCAAGGCTCCAACACCAACGAAGATGATTTTGGTTAAAAGTGTGCAGCGCAGTGAAGACATCGATATAAGCATGTCCGTCTGTCCGTTAGTCGCTAAGTTTTAAAGCTTTCGAGTTAAAACTTTGCACACATCCTTTTTTGTTTGTAGGCAGTATATCGGACCGGCCGGAATCAGTCGACTATATCCTATAGTTGCCATATAACTGATTGATCGGAAATGCCATAACGTTGGTGATTTTCAAGATAGAAAGTTTCCACACATGTTATATTTTGCCAAAATATCCATTGTACAAAATTACATAAGGATCGGCCGACTATATCGACTATAGCTGCCATAGAAAGATTGGAATTGGCATAACTTTGGTGTCTTTTAAGGGACTTGCGACTTGGTACAGATTCCTTACTCATAACTTTGGTGTTTATTGAGCTAGAATGATGGGACTTACGGATTCCCTATTGGGCAACATGGGCAATCCTATCTGCCAAATTTTATAAGGATCAGCCGACCATATCCTATAGCTGCTATTTTTAAAGATGCTTGGAGCTGTTTCCAACATTTTTATAAGAAAATTTATTCCATGGTGAAATTCTCACAAGGATCGGCAAACTAAAAAATATGTTCCCATATGTATATAATAATATAAGCTGCTACCCAACTGCTGCTACCTAGCAAGGGTATATGAACATAGGCTCCGTTCAAAGTTAGCTTTCTTCCCTCTAGCCTTTCTTGTTAATTTTATTCTCGGGTCAAACCTTTTCCTGTGCAATGAGGGAGACCTGTGCACCTTTATTATTGCAAATCGCAGGACCCGATCCCAATTGACCCGATGCTAATATCGAAACAGGTATCGAAACTCAGTAATGTAACTCTCTGGAAGGTCCTAGAAAAACACTCTTTCTCCGACTATAGGTTCATCGAAATATCCCATAATTTTAAAAGCACAGAACCAGAAGTTTTTAAAAACCACAGAAAAAACAATATACTACTGAGTCATATACTATCAAATCTTTTGAAACACTATTGCACCACAACCACCAAAATATCCTCAAACCGCTGAGAGTCTGAACCCTTTGGTGCAAGTTTTCACTCAGGCTTACCAAAATGCCCTTTCAAGGGCATGTCCAAGAACAAAACCAAATAAGCGAAATAGACCACCTTAGTGATCTACAAATCTAGCAACCCTCTTGATGGCAAGAAGAACCCTTTTCAATAGGGCCAAAGCCTGAAACAAGGAGACACTCACTTTTCTGGTCGCACCCCTGAGGCGAACGACCCACCCAATGCAAGTGCCTCTCCCACAAACTTCAACTATATTGACCAGAAACCCCTATACTAGGCAATACATAGTTTAAAGCCCTATAAACCGATCGGTCCAGACGAGATAATAACTGAACAAATCCAACAAGCTAGAGTGAACACAAAGAATTTAAGACCAATCAGTCTATCATCCTTCCTGCTTAAGACGCCAGCTATCGAGGCATAGGCCTCTACCTAAGATCCACACTTAGCCCCACCTATGCCTACAAAAAGGGTAATTTCCAAAAAAAGAAAGCCATTTCTCAGAAGGAATAGGCCCTGGTAGCCTTTTTGGAACACCATAACCAGCACCCTGATGATTCATGGGCGCCCTGATGACTCTAGATGCCAACCTGGTAAGCTCATTGATCAGCTGCTAGCCTCTCGGCAGGCATCCTCACTGGGCACAACAAGGGCCGTAAGCAGAGGCACACCACAAAAAAGAGTCCTCTCCCCTTTTCATATGGAACAGCTCGATTCTATGTAAAATGGAAGAGCGAGACTGCCAGATAGTGGCATATGCGGATGACGTCGCAATCTTGTTCACAGGCAAATACCCACTGACGTTCTCTGATCTCATGAGCCGAATGGACAAGCAGTAATGGCCTGAAGTAAATGCGCAACAGAAACAGAATTGGTTATTTTCAGTAGGAAATACAAAATCCCGCCCCTCGTCGCCCCAAGACTAAGCAAGCAAAGGATCTCCTTTGGCAACAGGGCTAAATACCTAAGGCTTATTTTGGAAAAGAAACTCGACTGGAACCTTAACATAGAAGAATGGTCCAAAAATGCAGCTGTAGCCTTCTTTACCTGAACAAAAGCCTTCGGTCTCAAATGGGGCATGTCCCCCTATAATGTAAGCTGGATCTACACTCATACAGCCATACAGTCATATTCAAACTGTATGGAGTACTGGTATGGTGGCCAGCCATAAAAAAGAAGGCCTTAGCAGCACTATGCATCAGCTGTGCACTACGATCCAGCCAAAACGAAGCCCTAAGTGTCATACTCAGCATACCAAATCCAGGACTAGCTGGAATAGAGCAAGTGAAGATAGCGGCAATCAGCCGAAGGGAAACCCAGGAATGGAGCCACCTTAACAAGGGCCACTCCACTATTCTACTAAACAACCTATTTATTTTCAGCAGTATAGACTACTGCACTCCCAGGGAGTATCCACAAATACCTTTCCAGACCCTCATTCCTAATAGAGGGGAATAGGGAGAAGAAATGCCAGGCTCAGAGAACACACTTAGCTTCTACACTGGTGGCTCCAAACTAAACAACAGAATAGGAGGAGGAATATACTCCAAACAACTAGGCATTAGAGCCTCTTTTAGACTACCCAATCACTGTAGCGTATTTCGAGGTTATAGCCATAAGGGAGTCACTAAAATACCTAAACATATAAGACTCCACGCAAAAAGGAGTCATATATACAGTGACAGCCAAACGGCTATATTATCGATCAGCTCGGTCACCAGCATCTCAAAAATAGTCTCGAACTGCTCGAACTGATCATCTCTCCACGAGATGGCCAACCACCGGGTACCGATGTACCAATAGCCTCATACAAACTCAATTCAGGGAGGCTAACAAGCGAGAAAACCAGCTCTCCTGGGACTCCGTGCCGAACTGCCGGTTGGCCTACCAACTCTGGCCCAAAATCTCAAAGAAAAGAACATCCCAATTTTTTGGATGGGCAGAACCCGCATCAGCACGACTATAAGAGTCATCACGGTGCACTGGCTAGTGGGAACACATCCTTGGCGAATGAATCACCCCTACTGCTCTATACTCAGTGCCTCGACTATCAATTAATAAATTAATTATTTTCGTTGGTTTAAAATTAATAAATTATTTTTTATTTTAAAAAATAAAACATTATAAATTTGCCGTATTAGTTTAAAATAAAAATTTTATAATGAATAAATAAATAAATAATTTGTATAGAATGGAGAGTAATAAACCTAAAATTAATTCTACGACCCTTAATGATTTCAAAAGAAGATTAAATGTTAAAGTAAAAAGCATTCGCCGGTTAGAGGAACGTTTGGATGCTGGATTACTTCCTCTAGAAAAGACCGAGCTAGAATGCAGGCTTCAGGTTTTAGATGAGAAAATTCCTAAAGCAAATGAGTTGCAAGACCAGATCGAGAAATTAGACTAAATGGATGAATTTGGAGCCAAGTTGGAAGAATTAACAATAACCACCAAGGCAAGGATTATGTCCTTATGTAATGCCTTTAATACAGCAGAAGCTACTGCAGTTTCTGCAGTCCCAACTCGAGCTCGACTTCCTAGTTTGGCATTACAAAAATTCAGAGGAAATTATTCGGAGTTGAAAAATTTTATAAGTCTTTTCGAGACCTTAGTACACAAAGATGTGAACATTCCTGTTATCAAGAAATTTACTCATTTGATTTCTTGCCTCTCTGGTGAAGCCTTAGGAACTATCAAGGCTTATCTTTGGGAACCAAATAACAAAACTGTTCAGCCTCACGAAAATTTCACAGCTGTCTGCGTTGTCGTTAAGGGGTCTCATCGACCCTGTGTCATAGATTTATGGATCATTATTACCCATAGGAGATGACACTACAATTTCAGACTTAATGATTATATATATTTAAATTTGAGAAGACTAGATCCAGTGACCAGGCAAAAATGGGAAGTCACTGGATTATCAGGAATTGCCGCTGTGTTCCGATTTCGAAAAAATAATAAGTCGTAGGTATCAGCACCTGTCCGCTGAAGAGACTGGCAAACAAAAACAGGAGAAAACTGGGTTTAGCAAGCAACTAAATGAAAGTTCGTTGGCTTGCCCCTCTGCCAACACAAAGCCAGTTTGCAGTTATTGTAACGCTCAAGACCATTTTTGACCCAATGGCCCAGGTTTGAGTTTGTTAAATCAGCTCAGTTTTGTAACAAACTGTTTTTGCTAACTTTTTCTCGCAACAAATGCCGCGGCTAGCTCACAGAGTTTGGGGGAACGTTCCACCGAATTTATATATTTGACGTGATTGCCCGAGCCCAGAAATAATACAGGGGGCTTCGTTTAATAAATATCCCCTTCATTGCGATAAATTTACATAAGGGTGAATCTCACCGGCTGTTTGGCTCAGCTGACCGACCGCTCGTCCTCCCGTCGATCCGGGTTGGTGCTAGTACACACGCTCTCCCAAAGCTTGCGCCCAGCAGGACGTGTGGTCTTGGTGCCAGGCGCCGAAACGGGTCACGGTTCCCTCCGTTTGGACTCACGTGCTCATGCTGCGGGGCCTGTGCTGCCCCCTTGTCATCGCTGTTCCCTCGTCGACACCGCTGCTCCCTCGTTGTCGCCGCTCCTGTTGCTGCTTCCTTCGCTGATCTTGTCGCTGCTTCTTCTTTGCGGGTGCCGAGGACCTTCGGTATCCTTGGCTCACTGGGAATGCCCTTTCGCCGTGGCCGGCACCTAATCCGTGTTAGCAGACCGATAGGCTCACCTTCCAGGCACACGCCGGGCAGGATGCGCTTCTCGGTGCCTGGCGGCCGGACTAGGGCACGAAGGGCCTACCTACCCCGCAAGACACGCCCCCGGTCGCGTTCGCCACTCGCCTCCGCAGGATTTATGGCAGACCAGAGGTTTTGGCGACGCGTCTCCTTTAACTCCAGGTGATATGCTGTGCATACGCCCCAGCGCCTGGATCAGGATTCTAATGAATTTCCCGAGGTGTCCCTGCTTGGTATCACTGTTGGGCTTGAGTTCCCGAGCTAGTTACCCCTCGCTTTACAGGATCACACCTGGTCTTAACGGTCAGGCACCGACAAGGCGTACGCCAGGCCGATCCGTCGCTATCGCCAGGATACCTGACGTGTCCGGGAATAACCCAACTCGACAACGTCGACTATAGGTCGACCGGGTTGGCAGCCCGGGGGGGTGCGGTGTTTCAGCCTTTCTGGCAGCCCGATCGCGTAATAGGACCCTATTTCGCATTGCTTGGAGAGCTTTGACGATCTGGTAACAAGGGTAAAGCGTAGGTGGGAAAACCGCGTGGCCGCAGCGTTCTTTTGGTGTTCAACCACGGATTGAGAAAGTTCGGCCAAGCAAGGAAAAAAAAAGAGCAGCCAGAAATTCAAGAAGGCCGGCAACGAAGTTTTACCCGCTGAGGGATCCTCGTGCTGGAGGAGCTGGCGTAAGACCAGCAGTCATACAAAAATAAGGCCACAAGCGGCCATTTTCCAGTGTACGTGGAGCTCAGTCAAGGCAGGTCGCGGGTCGCAGAAGCTAGGTGAGTCTTAAGGCTAGGTCACGGTTGTGCGAGCCTGACGTAGATGTTTTCGTTTCGGTAGGTCAGGGGTACCAGCGTACAAGCTAGACCCCTGGTCGCAGAGAGGCGTAGTGCGAGCAACGCTTGGCCAGAAGAAGAAGAGAAGAGCGGGTCACAGTTGCGGCGCGAATCTCTCGGTCAGGCCGCCCACGAGGCGGGGCTGAGGGGAGTCCATCAAAACTAAGTAGGAGCTGGAAACACAGTGAGCTCGACCTGAGCTGAAGCAGTCGGAGCGTTCGCGACGCTTTAAGGGGCGCTCCGCCAGAGATCCGGATAAGGTTCGGCCCTAACCTCACAGGAGTCGCTGTGGAATAGGCGCCATCCTGGAGTAGTGAAGGAGGACGAAGTGCGGGCGGCGCTTTTAAGGAGCACCCCGTCGATCGGAGGAGTCGCCGAAAAGTAGGCGCCATCCTGTAGGAGCAGAGGCGGGAGCGGAGCGCTGGCTGCGCTTTCAAGGAGCGTTCCGTTATTCGGAGGAGTAGGCGTGGACTAGTCTACAGCCATAGGATAGGAAGCAGGGACAGGGCGTTTGCGGCGCTTTCAAGAAGCGCTCTGTTGATCACGGGAGCGGAGAGACTGGTCCGGCTGATGGCCTAACGGTGTCGAGAGCGGAGGAGAGGAAATAGTGTTCGGAGATTTCAAGCTAGAGCACTGTTGCTGGCTGAGTGTTTTGGGTTGGCATTTTTTTTTTAACGGAATAGGCGAGAGTCCTCCCGACATGTATATTTTCTTTTCCAGCCTCGAGTAGTGGAAGCGCTTCAACGACTCGTCGCGGATGTATTAAGTGAGTAATCCTAAATCTATGCCAAGCCAGCCAAAGTGATGCGGAATTCTCCGATCAGTACTTTTCCACGTGTTCCGATCTCCGGCCCAAGAGGCTTTACCAGTTAGACAGTCAACCACCCCGTGGCATTGAACAAAGATAAGAAAGGAGTGAAAACCGAACATGGCCCACATCCGTACGCGGACTTTGTAGTGGAGCCCTTTAGCAAATGAAATCCTATGTCATGAATTTGGGCGCGCGTCTACGAATTCTACCAAATTGAATACACTTATAAGTTCGTAAAGCTTTAGCGATAAGATATTGTTAAGCGTAGTAAGAAGGAAAAATATTGAAGTATTAGGATACTTAGGAGATTAGGATAAGGATGTTATTTAGACATTTAAGGACTTTCTTTAAGGAATAAATATGAAGTTTATAATGGAGTGAGAAAACATATTTTGCCTCGTTTGAGTCGCCACCGCCCTGTCGCCAGCCTATGCCATGTACCTTCTTGGGGATCTCCGAAGGATCCTAATATATTCTGTTCTGAGGAGTTCAGGTTTGACCCACGCTGTTCGTGAGGTTGCGCACGCATCATTATCGATTTAATTTATGATTCCCGAGGCAGCATCGAGGGGAGAGAGGGGGATGTTTCAGAACCCTCCCACTAGCCGGCGAGATCTGGCCGGACACCGCGTGCAATCCCTTCCTCTCGTCCGATACTTTCAGCGATGCCACCTCACTGTTTGTTACAGTTATAATTATCTTAATCATAAATTTATCTGGCGCCCAACTAAGTGGCCATGTTTTTAGCATGGTTAGACGCAGCCATGTTTCGCAGACAAGTTTTTTCGGCTGGTTACAGTAGCATGGCAGTAACCAGACCAAAACCCTCAGCAGTGGCGCGGATACCGCTCGGAATTCTACACTCAGAGGAGAGAGTAGACCACAGTGCCTCGCAACCACAGCGATAGTTTCGAGTAGAGTTTAGCAGGACGGATTCTCGCAGGACTTTAGCAGGGGATAGGACCCAGCTGACCACGAGTTTCGGATGGCAGGCTGCTACAATAACGAAGGGACGGGAGAGACAGTGCCACAGTCGTTTGGAAAAGCAGTATCAGTTAGCGTACTGATATCTGACCAAGCCCGTAAATTGGCAGCTAAATCCCGTCATCCCCTAGGAGAGCAGAAGGACGCTCGGAGTTCATTAGTAGCAGGCACGAAATGACCACGTCCAAAGGGTTTCAGCTTATAGATCGCAGGCCTGGAAGTTAGCAGGACGAGCGACAAAGAGCTGGAAAGGGGAGTTTTCTACGAGCAAAATTCCAGAACGGAATTAGGTGAGAAGCAATGGCGAAAAGAAGAAGAACGTTAGGCAGCGTGCAATGGCGGTAGGCAGGCTAAAGACGAAGGCGAAGTTCAGTTTTAGAGTTTCGGTATTTGTGAAGCGAGCATTTTTTAGGTTAGGCAAGAAAGAAAGAAAGGATGAACCCGGCAGAGGCAGAGAAGGGGGCAGCGACACCTGTGAAGGTGCCCGTCTGCACATTATGTAATAAAGAGATGCCAACCGGCAGAGCCAGAACCAAGTGCGGACACGAGTTCCACAAAGCGTGTATAACAACATACGCCAAATCGAAGTTGTCATGTCCGACGTGCAAGGTAGTGTGTTTCGAGAAAGCACAGGCGGCCAGCGATACGACTGGCGCGAGCACGTGTCAGCTGACTCGCAGAGCAGATTCACCCTGTGGGACCAGCCAAGCGAGCTCTCAAGCAGAGTCGGCAGGAAGCACAGCGGAATTGAGTTCGATTGTGTCCCAATCAATCAGCGCCATGCAGGCGACGCTGCTGGAACAACTGTCAGCGCAGATGGACAGACTGTTCCACCAAAGGGCGCAATCAGAGAGGGAAGGAGAAGAGAGAACTGGAGGCTACGAGCCTAGTGGGGTCTACGGTGATGAAAGAGAGACCCGGGAGCAGGGCGACTACTTAGGAAATGGCGTGAGGCAACAGGCTGATCACCACTTTGGGTATAGACCAGAGAAAGTGGGACAGAACCTGAATAGTTGGAAGATTCGTTTTAGCGGACATCCCGACGGCATGACCATCGATAATTTCATTTATCGGGTTGAAGCTTTGACGCACCAGACGCTGGATAGTAACTTTTCAGCATTATGCGGAAATGCGAGTTTGTTATTTGAGGGGAAAACGGGAGAGCGAATGCGCCGGATCGTCCATCTCAGCGCGTTCCGTCAGGTGTGATCAAGGACAGGTAGGAAAGGAGCTCAGTAAAGAGTGTAGTAAAGCTAAGGTAGAGAGTAAGAATAGGTCAAGGAACACTAATAGGTTAAGGCAGTATTGGCAGTCAAGGAAGACGGTAGAAACGATAAGGAATAAGACCTCAGACAAATGTCCTTTCGCCGAAGTCAGATTGTTAGGAGAGGGCCAAGAGATTTTCAGGAGAAACTTCAAGCAGAGTAGCTTCGCTGTAGGATACAATGCCAAGCTTGGGCCTAGGTATGTTAAAGCTAGAGTTTGAAGGAGAACAGAGAAGGCTACTTACGAGCTGGAGGACATGCAAGGGCGCGCGATAGGTATCTATCATGCCAATGATTTGAAGCAGTAGTTCTCGCCTCCGTGGTTGAGCTAAACAGGATCGTGTGAGACCCTGTTCTAGCTCTTGAGAAGGGGGCATTTTGTAACGTCGGCTATAGGTCGACCGGGTTGGCAGCCCGGGGGGGTGCGGTGTTTCAGCCTTTCTGGCAGCCCGATCGCGTAATAGGACCCTATTTCGCATTGCTTGGAGAGCTTTGACGATCTGGTAACAAGGGTAAAACGTAGGTGGGAAAACCGCGTGGCCGCAGCGTTCTTTTGGTGTTCAACCACGGATTGAGAAAGTTCGGCCAAGCAAGGAAAAAAAAGAGCAGCCAGAAATTCAAGAAGGCCGGCAACGAAGTTTTACCCGCTGAGGGATCCTCGTGCTGGAGGAGCTGGCGTAAGACCAGCAGTCATACAAAAATAAGGCCACAAGCGGCCATTTTCCAGTGTACGTGGAGCTCAGTCAAGGCAGGTCGCGGGTCGCAGAAGCTAGGTGAGTCTTAAGGCTAGGTCATGGTTGTGCGAGCCTGACGTAGGTGTTTTCGTTTCGGTAGGTCAGGGGTACCAGCGTACAAGCTAGACCCCTGGTCGCAGAGAGGCGTAGTGCGAGCAACGCTTGGCCAGAAGAAGAAGAGAAGAGCGGGTCACAGTTGCGGCGCGAATCTCTCGGTCAAGCCGCCCACGAGGCGGGGCTGAGGGGAGTCCATCAAAACTAAGTAGGAGCTGGAAACACAGTGAGCTCGACCTGAGCTGAAGCAGTCGGAGCGTTCGCGACGCTTTAAGGGGCGCTCCGCCAGAGATCCGGATAAGGTTCGGCCCTAACCTCACAGGAGTCGCTGTGGAATAGGCGCCATCCTGGAGTAGTGAAGGAGGACGAAGTGCGGGCGGCGCTTTTAAGGAGCACCCCGTCGATCGGAGGAGTCGCCGAAAAGTAGGCGCCATCCTGTAGGAGCAGAGGCGGGAGCGGAGCGCTGGCTGCGCTTTCAAGGAGCGTTCCGTTATTCGGAGGAGTAGGCGTGGACTAGTCTACAGCCATAGGATAGGAAGCAGGGACAGGGCGTTTGCGGCGCTTTCAAGAAGCGCTCTGTTGATCACGGGAGCGGAGAGACTCGTCCGGCTGATGGCCTAACGGTGTCGAGAGCGAAGAAGAGGTAATAGTGTTCGGAGATTTCAAGCTAGAGCACTGCTGCTGGCTGAGTGTTTTGGGTTGGCATTTTTTTTTTTAACGGGATAGGCGAGAGTCCTCCCGACATGTATATTTTCTTTTCCAGCCTCGAGTAGTGGAAGCGCTTCAACGACTCGTCGCGGATGTATTAAGTGAGTAATCCTAAATCTATGCCAAGCCAGCCAAAGTGATGCGGAATTCTCCGATCAGTACTTTTCCACGTGTTCCGATCTCCGGCCCAAGAGGCTTTACCAGTTAGACAGTCAACCACCCCGTGGCATTGAACAAAGATAAGAAAGGAGTGAAAACCGAACATGGCCCACATCCGTACGCGGACTTTGTAGTGGAGCCCTTTAGCAAATGAAATCCTATGTCATGAATTTGGGCGCGCGTCTACGAATTCTACCAAATTGAATACACTTATAAGTTCGTAAAGCTTTAGCGATAAGATATTGTTAAACGTAGTAAGAAGGAAAAATATTGAAGTATTAGGATACTTAGGAGATTAGGATAAGGATGTTATTTAGACATTTAAGGACTTTCTTTAAGGAATAAATATGAAGTTTATAATGGAGTGAGAAAACATATTTTGCCTCGTTTGAGTCGCCACCGCCCTGTCGCCAGCCTATGCCATGTACCTTCTTGGGGATCTCCGAAGGATCCTAATATATTCTGTTCTGAGGAGTTCAGGTTTGACCCACGCTGTTCGTGAGGTTGCGCACGCATCATTATCGATTTAATTTATGATTCCCGAGGCAGCATCGAGGGGAGAGAGGGGGATGTTTCAGAACCCTCCCACTAGCCGGCGAGATCTGGCCGGACACCGCGTGCAATCCCTTCCTCTCGTCCGATACTTTCAGCGATGCCACCTCACTGTTCGTTGCATTTTACCCTTGGGCTTCAGTTCCGTCGCGGATCCTTGATCCTTTTTAAACTTGCTCCTGACTTCTACTATTTGACTGATTCGCGTACCGCCGCCGGACTTACCCACAGGGGTCCTTAAGCTATTGATCGCAGATCCTTGCGCACTCGCTTTAAATCCCGCACTTGAGACTGTCGGACTTACCCACGGGGGGTCCTTCAGCTTATTCTCCTAATTCCTTCAAGGAAACTTTCCCACTTAAATTTCAGACTTACCCACGGGGGGTCTTTCACTTAACTCTTCCAGCTTCCCTAGAAGACTCGGTCTCGATTTGCTCCAGGGGCACTCCTTATATAGTGCCAGAGGCGCCCGTTAATCCTTGCAAGTCTCGCTTCCTGCCGTTAATCCCTCGCTCCTCTGCTCTCGCTGTTAACTTTCTCCAATTTCCGACGCATTTCTATCGGTGGGCTTTCTTTATGGCGAGCACATATTGGCCCGAGCATTACTTGAATCAGGGTCACAAATGAACTTTATTACTGAAAATCTTGCTCAAAGCTTACAGATCCGTAGAGAGGAATCGTGCATTAACTTGCTTGGAATTGGTCAAGCTAATTCACAAGTAAAGAAAAGTATACGCACCGTGGTGAAGTCGAGAATCAATGGTAGAGAGTTTCCGTTCGACTTTTGGATTTTAAAAACCATTTCAGGCTATCACCCTGACCAGTCAGTGAACGTGAAAAGATTGGACCCTACCCAACAACTTTCCCGTAGCAGACCAATATTTTTATAAACCTCAGCGGATAGATATGTTGATTGGAGCTGAGTCATTTTTCGAACTTTTGTCCGTTGGTCAAATAAAGCAAGGTCTGAACCATCCCATATTGCAAAAACGCTCCTTGGATGGATAGTATCGGGAATATATATGGCAAATTCTTCAACTTCTCAACAAGCGGTCTCTAGTCTGAATTGCCAATAAGAAATATTAGAATCAATAGATCACAATTTGACAAAATTCTGGTCATTGGAAGAAGTTCCATCTTCTAAAAAGATGTTGTCGCCATAACAGGCGATTTATGAAGAACATTATCGAAAGACTACTAGAATACTGCCTTCAGGTCGATTCGAAGTCAAACTTCCATTTAAGTCGGATCCAAGCGTTTTGGGCAATTCATTCGAGATAGCCAAACGCCGTTTATTGTCGCTCGAGATAAGATTATCTCGAGATCCGAACTTAAAGAAAATGTATGTGGAATTTATGGAAGAATACGAATCCCTAGGTTACATGTCCCTGTAAGCAATGATGTTCTTTCTACTCCACACTACGTAATACCCCACCAGTGTGCCTTACGGCCTCAAAGTACAACGACCAAACTACGAGTCGTTTTTGATGCGTCCTGTAAGACATCCACCCAAAAATGTTTGAATGATTTGTTGATGGTGGGTCCAACAATTCAGGAGGAGCTGTACTCAACTCTTCTTCGGCTTCGGCTAAACAAATTCGCTCTGATAGCCGACATCAAAAAGATGCATCGCCAAGTAATGGTGAATGAAGCAGATAGGCGATACCAGTTGATAGTGTGGAGAAAAGAACCATCGAAGTCCTTGAAATTGTGCAAGCTGAACACCGTTACATATGGCACTGCACTAGCCCCATTCCTGGGCATAAGTTGTTTAAAGAGGTTGAGTGAATCCACGAAAAATACATTCCCTCGAGCTGCTTAAGTTATTGGATCTGACTTTTACGTCGACGACATGTTAACGGGTGCTGGTTGCATGGAAGAGATAAAGACAATTATGTCTGAAGTAACTCAGGTTCTTCAAAATGCTGGGTTTGAATTGAGTAAGTGGTTTTCAAACTCACCTGAAGTTAATGCATCCGAGAGCACCGTTAAGCCAGTAACACTTTCGGACTCAGCGCTGACTAAGGCATTAGGAATCGCTTGGGTTCCAAAAGATGACGTGCTTAAATTTGAAATTGATACTTCAGTCATGGGTCAAAGGGCGACTAAGCGGAACTTTCTTTCGGTGACATCAAAGTTATTCGACACCCTTGGCTTATTAAGCCCAATCCTTATTAAAGGAAAGGTCCTGTTGCAGGAGCTTTGGCTGAATAAGCTAGATTGTGATGAGTCGATTCCACTGCATTTGGAATCAGCGTGGACCAAAATTCAGCTTGCCTTGTCACAGTTAGAAGATATGTATATCAATACCGAGATTTGTGATGAGTGAGCCGATGTCACCAATTCAAATTCATGTCTTTTCTGACGCATCTATGAGAGCCTATGAAGCCTGCGTCTATATTCGTTGCGAATATGAAGAAGGTATTAAAGTCTAATTTTTGACTGCAAAGTCCAAAATAGCGCCGACAAAGACGCTCTCCCGTCTTGAGTTATGTGCCGCTATCCTTCTCGCAGACCTCTGCCGCAAAATCAACGGGCTGGAAGGTCATTTCTTCTTAATCGGGATTGTTGACTAACTTGGTTTAGCGATCTGGCTGGAGGATTTTGGTGCGTGGAGAGTATCCTTTTGTATTTTTCCTGGAGTTGAGAAATTTCGACTTTGACAAGAGGTATACCTAGGTCTTTATGGAAATCTTCATTGCGAATATACCATGGAGCTCCTGTGATGGTTCTGAGCACTTTAGACTGTGCCCTTTGGATAACGTCTATATTGCTACTGCTTGAATTGCCCCAAAGTTCGGAGCCATACTTCCAGATAGGCTTTATGACTGAATTGTAGAGTATTACTTTATATTCCAGTCGAAGTGGGGAACGAGGATTGATAAGCCAGTGCAGTCCTCTGGATTTATGTCTTAATTGGTCCCGTTTCGCTATTAGTGCATGGTGAGAGGAGAGGATTCTGGATGCCTCCAGCGGGCATTTAGATCTTTTTAGTATGGCTGTATCATCGGCAAATGTTGACAAAGTTAGACGTTGGTATTTTGGGATATGTGCTGAATATAGAAGATATAGGGTGGGGCCGAGGACGCTTCCTATGGGTACGCCCGACTTAATTTCGAACTCTTCTGTTGTAAAGTTTTTTTGTTTTACACTGAACAGTCGAATAAACAGGTATGTTTTGAGCAGCTCATGACAGTTTTGTGGGAGTAATAGTTTTATTTTATACATAAGTCCTTGCAGCCAGACTCGGACAAATGCCTGGGATATGTCCAGAAATAAAGCAGAACAGTATTCTCGCTGTTCATAGGCGGTTCGAATTTCAGATGTGATACGGTTCACCTGCTCTATGGTGCCATGCTTTTTTTGGAAGCCAAATTTGTGTTCAGGGATTATATTATTCGAAATCATATGAGGCGTGATACGGAGCAGTAGAAGTTTCTCAAAAAGCTTTGATAAGAATGAAAGTATGAAGAGGCCAAAGTTGGTCTATATGAAGAGGCCAAAGCTTTGTCTTCCCTGGTTTCGGTATCATTATTAAAATAGATTTTTTTCATTGTTGGGGGAAGTGGCCAAGCTTTGTAATAGAGTTAAATATAATTTTTATATAATTGATGGCGCACGCAGGGAGCTCCATAATCATTTTCGGCGCAATGAGGTCATACCCTGGAGACTTATTTGGCTTGAGGTGCTCTTTGATGACCTTAGTGGTTTCTTTGATGACCTTAGTGATTGACCTTAGTTTGAAATTCTATAGCTGGATCTGGATCTGGAATTGGTAGCTCTGGATCTGTGTGCTTGCCATTCACGGCGGAGCTGCCGGTTTTCTCGGACTAGATTTTCTATATAGGAATTTGTGGCGGAGTATAGCGGTTTTTCTGTGGTCGCAGGAGTCGAGAGCTTTGCTGTTGGGGTCATCATGTCTTCCAGGTGGTTGACTGCATCTTGAATGTCCTTGCTACAGTTAAGTGACGGTCTTATGATTATATGAGAGCTTATATACTTTTTGTACCTAAGCCAGTTTGTCGTTTTTGATGCGAGATAAATTTGATTATTTTGTAATTCGGCATGTTGAAAAAGATGAAGAAGGACAACTGAATGGTCAGACGATAGGTCATACAAAGGTTCGGCTCGAATGATGCTTCGTGGAATTTTTCTAGTGATCGCAAAGTCAATTAGGTCTGGCTTCTAAAGTGGGTCCGCCCGAAAGTACCGATCGAACGAAGTATATTATTCGTCAGATTCAGAAGTTTGTTTATTGGATTCCCATCCATCGTCGTTGTCAACGTTCATATCAAATAGAGTTGCTGAGATTCAAGAGTGGCCAGAGTATAGCACGTGGCGGCATGTACCAACTAAACAGACCCCGGCAGATATCGTGTCAAGAGGTGGAGACGTGAAAGAAACGGTAGAATCAATCTGGTTCACAGATGCATCGTTTTTAACGGAGCCAAGTTTCCAGTATTGTTGACGAAGTGCTCTCAATTTGTCCAGAGCTATGTCCGATACTTGCACGAGTCGAATTTTCATGTGAGTCCACGAGCACTGCTGAGTCTCTTGCGACAGTGTGTTTGGATAGTAATCGCGCAGGAAGTCTGCAGTCATATAGTACGGTCATGCATACGCTGTTTTTAATGCAAGCCTCATCTGATGACTCAAATCATGGGAAATTTACCCTTAGATCGAATCCGTGCTCTCCGTCCATTCTCCATATGTGGCGTGGATTTCTGTGGCCCAATTAAAACGACATTAAAAATTCGTGGTAGGCCACCCTACAAGTCCTTGCTCTTTTGTTTGTTTTGCGTCCAAGGCAGTTCATTTAGAAATAGTATCCGATTTATCAACTGATTCCTTTTTATTGGCATTTCAAAGTTTCATTGGGCACCGAGGACGCCTGCAGATCGTCCACTGCGACAACGCGACGAACTTCGTCGGGGCGGGTCGCCACTTTGCGGCACTGCGGCAGCAAATCGGAGACGAAGCGGTCGCACTGCGACTACGATATACGCATCCAAAAAAGGATGCTTATTTGCGTTCATACCGCCGCGGGCTCCGCACATGGACGTACTATGGAAGGCAGGGGTCAAATCTGCAAGGCATCTACTCCTACGAGCGGTGGGCAGCGCGAGGTTGACCGCAGAGAAACTGCAGACCGTCCTCGTTGGAGTCGAAGCCGTAATGAATTCGAGGCCCCTGGGTGCCCTCAGTCAGGACCCAGCCAACGGCGAGGCGTTATTAGATTAAAAATAGATATATTTATGGAAAACAAACAATACTAAAGTCTAGTAAGAGTTAGCATAGGGCGGAGCGGGAGCGAAAGAAAATGTCAGTTGCGCTCTCTTGCGAATTCGCCCCGCTTCGCTGCCATAGATATGCTAGGCTTAAGTTTATTATTGAATACACGCATCTTTATTTTTTCGTCGTTTTCGAAAGTTATAATTTACGCAGCCACCTCCTTAATTATTTCGTTGAGATAAAATACGGAATAAAATAGAGTGGCAGCACTATGCCTCAGTGGCTCTCCCTTATCCTTTCCAAACAAAGCTTTTGAGGCCATACTGAGGCCATGCTTAACCTACACAATCCATAACTAGCTAGTATAGAACAGGCAAATGTTCATTAATACTACTTTTGCCTGTTATTTACTAGATAGTTATGGACTAAAGAAAAAAATCAGTGGCACCCCAATAACTCAGGGTCGATCCCATATCCCTGGTTCGATCTTATATGCCACTGCCCGGCCCTATAGTCTATCAAACTATTATAAATTAGTCTATTATATCGGACTTAACATAGATCCAAATAGGACAAAAAAATTTAACCAATCTTCAGAGTCGACTAACTGTTTGTCCGATATAATAGACTTAACCTAACCTAACTATAAAAGATTCTAGCATCATGACAAGAAAAATTGATATAAATGAATGAGCTTTGGAGACAGCCTTAACCCTAAGAAGTTTGTTGTTCTAATAAGCAGTTCTAATAATGTGCAGAAAATAAGATTGGCTTAATGAATAATACAGGAGTTAGGCTACGCTTAACTTGTTGAAGATTAATTCGATGTTTGTGCACATATTTAGTCAATTTACTTATTTTTGTGCGCTATTTTTAAAAGATATAAAAATAAAAAAAAATCATATTTAAGCTTGCTATTTTACCGAGCTAATGGGTATGTTGAATAACTCAGTAAACAATCTTTTTATAATTCTCTAAAATCCAATGACCCAAGTGGGTCACTTTTCATATTATTGTTATCATAGTTTAAAAGATTTAAAAAAAATTTTTTTTTTAAATAATTTATTGCTATATATTTGCCATAGACTTCCCATAATGCTTGTGTGAATCTGCCAAATGAGCCGATTTAATTACTTGTAAAAATAATGATTTATAAGTTCATATAATACGAAATATGGCAATATGATAGCTGCGTCATTGCAAATGACTTGTACCCTAAAAAAAAATGAGCTTTATCACGAGGCCCATGCTCTTTATCAGAACCCTAATGCGAAATTGGACTAAGCTTTGGAAAATTGGTCTGAACTTAGTGGGTCCAAGGCCAGTTCGGCTGGTGTCCAAAATGCAGATCGTATACACCAGGTACATTAAGGGACCAAGTTTTTTGCCTTGAACCACTTCTGCCATTGTTTTCATGAGCCTTCTGGACCTATAACGTAATTTTTTACCTTAATGTATCGTTTAATAAAGTTGAATTTGTTTAGTGCTTTTGGGCTTTACTGCTTACGTTGGAGTTTATTTAAGGCTATGCAAATATATATTGAGGAACCTAATTTCGATTACTAATAAAAAAAAGTCTATCGATCCCTTCAAATAAAAAGTTGTATATGAATCGTACATGAAAACTATATATCGATGTATATGAAAACATATATCGTATATTAAAACTATGATTTAAAACGTAAATATAACAAAATACAATTTTCAAAGTTGTCACAGGCATGGCGCGACCCAAACTCGCGTTAAAAAAAACTGGCTAAAGAACAAAAAGTACACAAGCGCCCATATTGATGGCTCTGAATTTACTTTTAAGATTACACTGATAGCTCAGTTAAAGCATTTGTGTCCATTTTTATTTTAAACATTTTCTATCAAAAGTTGTATCTCATGGCACATAAAAGCTAGGTTTGTTTAAGACAGCTTTCGGGTTTTCCTATGGATCTAGTTTCCCATTTGAAAATGACGCATGGCTTAAAAATTTTCCCACCCTGAGGCTTTGGTGAATGTTTGCATTCTATTTGGATATTTTTCTCACTCCTCCCTAATGTCGGTTAGGAGTTTATCACATAGATGTAATAATCTGAAAGACTGATGATCTGAGCAGTGACATAGAGGATGCTTGACAGTTTCTTCCTGGGGTAAATTCATTAGTCTATGTGCCCTCCTAGTAAATAGGCTAGTCAAGCTATTTTTTATGCAAAATTTTTTTTTTTATATCTGAAAAACTACCGCTTTTTTCAACGACAAATCGTGAACGAACGAACTTTGAAAGGTCGCCATTTTGTCGAATATTTTTTTTTATTATCCATCGATTAAGTACTAGATAACCTTTCAATAAATGTAAATCCGTTTCATTTTTTTGAGTTCTGACGATCCAGATTTTCATAGTCTTGGTCACAGCGACCCGTGTTTTTCAAACGGACCTCAATTCGACGGGGCATAACTTTGAAACTGCTCAATATTTTCAACTTTTTGTTTTTTTAATTTAAGTTAAAATGATTTACTTTTACATAATAAAGTGATATTTAAAAAAAAATCCAATAGTTTACGAGAAAAATATTCGGGAAAAATTTTATTCAACTTTATTATTCACTTTAGCTGTTGCACTTTAAAAGTTGTTTCGCGACGCGAACTTAAAATTTTTTTTTGTTTATTGTTTTCAAAGTTCCGTCGCGCTACCGTCGCGAACAACTTTTTATTTTTCAATGTATTCTTTGTGTCACTGTCACTAGTTGCTTTAATTTATAAAATTAGTATAAAATTATAAAATTATAAAGTAAACAAGTCCACCCGGGAGCGCCAAAATGTTTAATAAGATTATTTTATCTCAAAACTTTCAAAAAAAATTAAAGGTGGCTGTTTACTAAAATTTCCACAACGACGAAAAAGAAAATTACAAGCACTCGACTCGACGTTATAATTCGCTATATTCAACAAAAAGAACTTAAGCCTAGCTTATTTATTGCGGCGAAGCGGGGCGAATTCGCAAGAGAGCGCAACTGAGCTTTTATTTCGCTCAGGCTCCGCCCTATGCTAACTTAGACTAGCCTTCGATTTTTTCTCTCGACTTCATTATTACGTATGCTATGTAATGGGTAACGACTAACAGGCTGGATGTTGCTCTCCCGATATGACCCGCACGTTACGTGGTTCCGGCTCTGGCTCGTCGGTGGCGTGGTGTTAGGGGGTTTGGCCAATATCGGGTGCCTTGTCGGGAATTATTATTATTTAATTAAACAAACATGCGAACAAAATAGGTCGAAATAAGCTACCGTTTGAGCTAAGACCGTAAACTGTGACATACTACAAAAAGAACAAAAAAACAGAAGACACAAATTTGTAGAGTCGGTCCGAAACACTCCCTAATGTTTTAGGAGCTAACTATGTCCTCCCTTCCGTGATCATGGCTTTTCCGCATTCTTAAGGGTTTTTCCACGATCCCTTGTTTGGCAAGCGCTACTGAGGCGGGTTTAGGAAATAAAAAAAATTTTGTTTTAAGCAGACATAATAAAATAATTTATTACTATTAAAATGGATATATTAAAATTTTGACGGTATTTAAGCTTCTTCGCATGGTAAAATTTAAATTAATAAAATGGTATAAATATGCAAACGTTTATTACTAGGTTTTCAATCCAAAGAAAAAATCATGAAAATTATGGTTCATCCTCATATATAGGGTTTAAACGGTAAAAGTGATCGCTTGCCAGGTAATATTTAAACGATTAATAATGTTTATAAATAAATAAATATTTAACGGTAATATTTAAAGGATTCAATGGGGTTATTTCAATTTAGAATTATAATTATAAAAATGTTTGGAATTATTGTTGGTTAAACAAACTCACTCATTTTCTGCATCCACCGTCGAAAGCTTTCGGCTTTCACTGGCTGCTGCGCAGTGAAAAAATGTTTATCGCACAAAAATGATATTTCTTTAAATTTTTTTTTTTTTTTTTTTAAACTTTGCTTTTTATTTATTGGATCTTCTCTTAATTTTGAGACTAACAATAAGTTTTCAAATCTTAACATTAACATTTAACTAACAGTAGACTAAGACTGCATTCTGGTTGCACGTTCCTCAAGACGGTCGCTGGGTGGGTAGGTCATTGCGACGAAGTCGTGATTGGTTACTCAACCTTGTTAGACCTCTCGCCAGGTGGTTAGGGTGCGACAATAGCTTGCTAAAGTACTTTTCCTTCTGTTCTGCGATCACATCTTTGACTGGAAGAATGTTTAAGTCGCGATGTATGTTTTCGTTGCGAACGTACCACGGTGCCCCAGTGATTGTTCTCAAGATCTTCGACTGAGCTCGCTGGACTATGTCAATATTGCTATTGCTGGCATTCCCCCATAACTGGGAGCCGTACATCCATATAGGTTTAAGTACTGAGTTATACAGCAGGACTTTATATTCAAGGCAAAGGGGAGACCGAGCGTTGATAAGCCAATGAAGGCTGCTGGCTTTTAGCTTTAGGTGGGTTCTTTTAGCTTCTATGTGCCGACGCCATGTGAGTCTTCTATCGAAGTGTACTCCTAGATATGTTACCTCGTTTGCTTGCGGGACTAGGGTGTTGTTTAGCGTAAGGGGCGGGCAGTTTTGCCTATTCAAGGTGAACGTAACGTGCTTGCATTTTTGTTCGTTTACTTTAATTCGCCAGTCTGATAGCCATTTTTCAACATCCACCAGATGAAGAGCTAGCTGCGCAGTTGCTTGCATCGGGCATTTTGAGCGGCTAAGAATAGCTGTATCATCAGCAAACGTAGATGTTGTTAGTCGTGTGCTTGTCGGGATGTCTGCTGTGTAGAGAACATATAATGTTGGTCCGAGTACGCTTCCTTGAGGAACTCCAGCTCCTACAGTGAATTCGTCAGATATATCAGTGTTGCACCTCACAGCAAATTTTCTGTCGTAGAGGTAAGACTCTAAAAGCTTGTGGGTATTACAAGGGAGCATTGTCTTGATCTTGTACATTAGACCTTCTAGCCAGACTCTATCAAATGCTTGAGAGACATCTAGAAATATTGCGGTACAGTACTCGCGTTTTTCGAATGCATTCCGAATTTCTGCTGTTATCCGGTTGACCTGCTCAATTGTTCCGTGCTTTTCACGAAACCCAAACTGATGTGACGGGATTCCTTCCTGGATCCTTAGGTATGTGTTTATTCGAGTCAGAATGCATTTCTCAAAGAGTTTAGATAAGCATGAAAGTAGGCTTATAGGTCTATACGACGTGGGAATCGTGTGGTCTTTTCCCGGCTTTGCTATCATTATTATAATTGACTTTTTCCATATCGCTGGGAAGTGGCCAAGTTTTGCGATGGCATTGAAGAGCTGGGTGATAGTGCAGACGGCGCAATATGGAAGCTCAATGATCATTTTGGGAGTTATGAGGTCGCAGCCTGGTGATTTTTTCGGATTTAGTTGGTTTTTGATGATATTAGCGATTTCGTTTGGGCGAAACTCGATTGGTTCATGTTGAAGCTGAGGCTCGTATGGTAAAGTCGGCAAAGTAAAGGCACTAGTGGCCGGTTTTTGTTTGGAAGATATTTTTAAGGTGATTGGCAAACGTGCTGGCTCTGTCTGCATCGCTGCGCGCCCAGCCGCCTGTGGGATTTCTAATAGGCATCACTGTTTCTTTCGGTGAGCTTAGAGTTGGGTGAGCTCTCCATAGTGAGTGTTTTGTACTAGAAGTTGACAATTGTTCTATATAGCGGCGGTGGACATAAGCTTCTTCTTGCTGTAGGGCTTTAGTAAGTTGACGTGAGGCATGTCTAAACTTTGCTTAGGTAGATGGCGATCTGTGGAATTGCCACTCGCGACGTGAACGCCGCTTTTCGAGGACGAGCTGTTCGATTTGTAGATTTGTCTTTTTATTGCTTTGTGTATTTATAGTTTGCGATGTTGAGGCTCGAGCTGCAGAGACGAGTACAGACTCAAGTGAATTAACAAAGCTGTCTACGTTGGCTTCATCGTGGAGATGAGGACTTAGCTCAATGTGTGAGCTGATATATTTTCTGTACTTAACCCAATTGGTTTTCTGTGAGGTCAATTTTAATGGTTGTTCCAATGTTCCTGGATGTCGCAGTAGAATAAACAGGACAGGCGAGTGATCAGATGAAAGATCCGATAGGCAATTGGCGCTTATCAGATTTTTAGGGATGTTTTTGGTAATCGCAAAGTCTATTAAATCTGGTAGTTTCCTTGGGTCTGCCGGCCAGTATGTTGGTGTGCCAGAAGAAACATAGTCGAGCTTGTTCTTGGCTTTGATAATTGCATTATAGAGCTGCTTCCCTTTTGGAGTAACGAGACGGGATCCCCAGTGTGTGTTCTTGGCATTGTAGTCTCCTGCTGCTATGAAGTGGTCTCCAAGTGTGTTGAAAAACTGCATAAACTCATCTTCAGCTATATTGAAGCGAGGGGGGCAGTATACGGCGGCTAGTGTAAGTTGGTTGCCAGTATTTAGTTGTATATTTATAGATGTGGCCTGTAGGTAGTTTTTAGCAAATTTGTTTTGATAATGGTGCTTTATGCGGCTTCTGATTAGAATTCCAGTCCCACCATGTGCTTTACCATCTGGATGATTTGTTCCGTAGAATGAATATCCTCGTAGTTGAAAATTGTATTTGTTTGTGAGGTGTGTTTCAGAGAGCAGCATTACATCGATGTGATTGTCGAGTAGGAATTGAGCTAACTCAAGTTTATGTTGCGAAACGCCGTTAGCGTTCCACGTAGATATCCGTAGGAAAGCCATTATTTGGATTGTTGTGAAACCAGCATTTGAATCAATAGATTTTGGTTTCGCATTAAATCTTGCATAGTTGTGCGCATAAACGACATAAATTCCGTCAGGCTTTGTTGTAGGCTGCATATCATAGCTTCAAAGTTGCTTTTTGGCTGCTCTGTTGGTTGATGTTGCTGAGCCGTGTTCGGTTCTTGATATGCTGATTGCAGAAATGAGCTTCTTGAGGCAGGTGTCGCCGGTCCTGATTTTAAGGCGCTTGCGTATGTCACATTTTTGTCAAAGTTAATGGGTCCTAGTGAGGGTCTGGCTGCAGTCGAGAAGAAGACTTCAGGGTTTGATCTGGACGCCGTGAACTGTCCATTTTGGGTGCGGGCAGCTATTCCTTTCTGGTGGATGCGACTTTTCAGCTCCTTATAGACTGGGCATCCTCTATAATTAGCAGTGTGATTGCCACCGCAGTTGCCGCACTTTTTCGAGTTGCTGTCATCTTTGCTCGCTGGGCAGTGTGCGGAGTCATGAAGCTCTCCGCAAACTACGCACACCGGGCGCAGTTTACAGTATGACCTTGTATGGCCATATTCCTGGCAGTTCGCACATTGTACCGGGCCATTGCGTTTGTGCGGTTCCTCAACTGTAATTCTGCGGTGCAGCAGGTACTGAAGATTGTATATTGGGTGCACTTCGTATTTCTTCAGGAGCTTGGTTTCTGGTTCGAGCTCAACCTTAAAGAGTGGCTGCGGCTTTCTATCCCTGTTAAGGATATTAAAGACTGTCTTGGCGCTAAAACCCTTCTCCTGTAGCGCCTTTTTTATCTCTGCAGGCGTTACTTCGGGCTCTATGCCCTTAAGTACGACTTGCAGGCCCTTGCTGCTTTTTAGCTGGTACGTGTAAAAGTTCTTTGTATTCTCGGTAAGATATTTTGATAATACTCTGTAGTTATCTTCAGACTTCATTTGAACTTTTGTTTCTTGAATGTTGCCCTTTACAAGGGGTATTATGTGGAAGTTATCCTTACCAATAAGCTCAATAATTTTGTTGACAAGAACATTGGAACTTTTTTCGCGTATATAGATAGGCGGAGGTTTTGGCTTCCTTTTCCCAACTTCAGTGGATTCGACCGCCTCAACCTCATCGGCGTCTGCCAAGATTTTAAATCGGTTTGAGTTAATGGGCGTTTCTTTTGCTACTAGGCTAGCATTGCCACGGGTTATTTTGCGTTTGGAATTCAGGGGGCTCAGCTTCCTTTTGATTTGGATGTAGCGATCCATGCCAGTCTGCACAGCCGGCTTAATATAGTCATTGTTTTTGTTGTTGTTTTGGTTTTCGGGCAGCGCGGACGTATTACTATTTGCGCTGCTAGCTGATGACGTCGTTAAACGAGCTGTCGATACAGTTGCGGTTGTTGTTGTTGTTACTGTTGACGTTGTCAAAGAAATTGAGGTGCTAGTTACTGCACTCTTTGGCTGCAGAGACATCGATGGTATCGAGGGGGAGCAGGAACGCGCTCTCTCGCTCTCTACGTTTAAGAATTCGGTCAAGTTGGGGGTAATTGACCGCGCTTGATCGGAGCTTGCATGGTTTTCGGTTGCTTTAAAAGAGAAGTACGCGTTGTTTCTTTGTACTGAGAGCCGTCTCTCGTCTAGCTCACGTTGACGTTGTGTGCGAACGTCGTTTGAGCTCATTGCAGTCGAGGTTGATTTAGTTTGAGTTTTAAGTGTTGTGTTTTATATTAATTAATTAATTAATTAATCAATATAAACATTAGCGATTTCATCGCAAAAAGCGTCTTTTCGCGTTATTGTAGATTTCTTAGAGCAGTCACTGCACTTTTATGATTTTATTGAATATTTTTTCCCGGAGCACAATAAAAAACACGTCTGCATGCGACGACTGCAATCGAAGAATCTTTAAATTGAACATAACTTTGTAAGCGCGAATTCATGACTTAGGGAATTTTTGGTTGCTTTCTGGTTTTTATCTCACTCCACCATAATTACAATTAATCCCTAAACTCACAATATTTCTTTTCTTTTAAAAAAAAATAACATTTTAACTTAACATAAGCTCATCACAGCTGTTTTGCAAATTCTTATGGCTATCCCTTTCACCATTCTAACTAAGGTTCTATGAACCCTGGGGAGCATTGGGGAGCTATGCTCTGTCACTCCTTCTCCTCGGTGATTCTCCACCGCGTGTTATCGCCTTTTCGCTTTTTTCCGCAACAACCGCTTTCTTTTTCACTAGACCTTTTTTTCCCTTTTTCCTGGGTTTAGGTCAAGGTACCTCTCTGGATGGTGTCCCGATGGGAAAAGAAAGGGCTTTCAGCCGAGAGCTACTAGGAACCCAGTGCCCGCTATTCGGGAGATTCTAATGAGTTTACCTTGTTCTAAATTTCTCAATTTCTCTCGCTGGGGAGCAGCGCTGCCACTAAAAACTAGCCCGGTTCTTTGCGACAGTTTGACAATAAGTCGCTCCAAAACCTCCTAAGCAAAACTATTTGCTACAAGCCTTTTACAAAATCCCCCCCGACCAAAATCAGACTTGGGGTTGCATTTAAACTTCTCAACCCACAAGGCTGACCGCTTGTAGCTAAGCCTGACGAATATCTTTGCCATGGTACCGACCAACAAGCTTTCCATTCAAATCATCTAGTTCGTAAATTGAGCCCCCTATTTTTCTTCTCACTCTAGCCTTTACAAATAAGGGAGCCAGCTTAGCATTGTAACCTGCTTGGAAACAGCTCTGTTTAAAATTTCTCCGATATACTTGCTGGCCAACCTTGTAAGATACTTCTCGCGCCCTAAGGTTGTAATGTCGTTTATTCCTCTCATGCTCTTTTCCCAATGTTTCAGCTGCTTTCTTCCTGATTACTTCTAGAGAGTCCGCACGGCTAAAAGTAGCTGCTTTGTCCTCTAGCATAGCCAACTTCCTCAATAAGGAGTATGTTGCCCCAGATGTAATCATCTGCTGTCCAAAAACCATATAGTAATGTGTGGATCCCAGACCGGAATGAGTTGCAGACCTCAGCGCACAGCTGATTTTAGTAAGATTTTCATCCCAGTCCTTTTGGTCGCTGCGAATATAAGCACGAATGCCAGCAATCACAGAGCGATTTACCCGCTCCGAAGCATTAGCCTGGGGAGCGTGCACCGCCGTTGAAGTGTGTGTGATACGATGACTCCTAAGCATACCTTGAAATTTCTCGGATCTAAACTGCAACCCGTTATCGAAAACAATGCCCTCAGGAAAACCAAATTTGTGAAAAAGATCCTCTTCTAAGTACTTTAGTGCAACATCCGCTGTAAGTTTTTTCACGGCTCTAAGAAAAACGAATTTGGAATAATGGTCAAGCACAATGTAGAGACGCTGGAAAAACCTCTGCGACTCGACTGCCTTTCCCATAGGTGGCCTCAGCGCCCTGTTCGGTGCTTTAGTTATCCTACAACTTTCACAGGCTGAAATTTAGTCCTTCACGTCATTCACCATTCCTGGCCAAAAATAATATCGTCGAATTTTCTCCAACGTTTTGTGAACACCCCCGTGAGACGCTGATGGATCGTCATGTGAGTTCTTTAGCATCTCCTGAATCATAGACTTCGGTATCCACAATTTTCACGCGTACGCATCATTGAGCAGTTCGGCTTTCGAATGTTCGGTGAGTCGGTATATCAAGGAGTCCACGATTCTCAGATCCGGAAAGTTATCCAAATTACTTTTAATTCCCTCCATCAACTGTATATACTCAGCGGACTTAAAATGTTCTGAGTCGATATCCTCCAGCAACCCGTTATTAAAATCTATTGCCGCTTTTTGTTCATGCTCAACTCTAGACAAAGCATCGGGAACAACATTTAGCGTGCCCTTTCGATGCTGGATTGCAAATCGAAACCCTTGTAACTTTAAAGCCCACCGTGCCAATCTAGTATTTAGATCATTCTGCGACATCAGCCACTTCAAGGACGCGTGATCCGTGATGACGGTAAATTCTAGTCCTTCGACATAAGCTCGGAATTTTTTAATGCTTACTAAAGCCGCAAGGCACTCCTGCTCTGTAACTGTGTAATTTCTTTGCGCTTTATTTAATTTCTTTGATACAAAGGCTATGGGTAATTCGTCCCAGTAATAGACTTCTGCACTAGGACCCCTCCTACTTCAGTCTTACTAGCATCACAATGTATGAAAAAGGGTCTCTCAAAGTCTGGGGTCTGTAATAAAGGCGCACTTCCTAACATAGCCTTCAACTTCTCAAATGCCTCTTTACCTTCTTGGGTCATCACAAATTTACGTTTGTTTTGTAAAAGATCGGTCAAAGGACCGATACTGATGCAAAATTGTTTATAAATTTCCTGTACCAACCGGCTAATCCCAAAAAGCTTCTTAAAGCCTTGAGTGATGTTGGTAACGGAAAATTTGTAATGGCCGAGACTTTGTCAGGGTCCGTTCGAATACCACCCACACCTATTATGTGGCCCAAATATTTAACGGTTCTCCTACAGAACTTGCTCTTCTCCACATTCAAGGTTAAGTTAGCTTCTTGGATCCGTTTAGCTACAGTCTCCAAAACTTCCAAATGCTTCTCAAACGTATCGGAGATAACCAATAAATCGTCCAGGTATACAAAAACTTCGTTTCTGAGTGATGAAGGTATTACCTTGTCCATTAACCTCGTCATAGTTTGTGGAGCGTTGCAGAAGCCAAAAGACATAACTATATAATGATACAAAGAACGCCCTGGTATAGTAAATGCAGTTTTCGCTTTCGATAGAGGATCCAAAGGGATTTGCCAAAACGCATCTTTTAAGTCAAGGCTACTTATAAAATTTGCCTAACCGGCTAAGTATGCCATCGATCTGGGAAAGCGGATATGCATCCTTTTCCGTCACTGCGTTAACCTTTCTGCTATCGAGACATACTTTTACTTTACCAGGCTTTTGGACCAGTACTACTGGCAAAGACCACGGACTGTCGGACTCCTCAATAACCCCAAGTTTCAGCATCCTATCAACCTTGGCATATAGCAATTTTTCAATGGTCGGCGATACTGGGAAATCCCGTTGCTTAATGGGCTTCGCTGTCCCCAAGTCTATTGCATCGCTTAAAACGGAGGTCCTACCCAGTCCCGATAACGCAAATAATGGAAAGCCTTTAATAACTTTTTCTAATTTAAGTTGCTGCCATCTCGATATCGAGTGCTGCTCCGCATCTCCTGAGATCTCTGAGATAGCTAGGGTCGGCAGCAACAGCTTATAAGCTGTCCAAAAATCTATTCCTAAATAAATATCTTGCCTTAGAGAGGGAATTATATGAAATTCTAATTCTCTTTTAATTTATGTATATTCTATTCTGTCTTAAATTTTCCTATTATTTGTTGCTTGTTTCCATCGGCAGTACATGCACCAGCTAAAACCTTTTTAAAAGACTTTCTACTGCATATATACTCCTCAGCCAGCTGCCCACCTATACACGATATAGCAGCTCCTGTATCTAGCAACCCTCTTCTTTTCTTTTCTAGCAACGTAACTTCTGCGTAAGGCCTATTGTCGCCAACATTTTTCCTAATACTAGCAATTTCTTTTATTGTGTTCCAGTAATTTTTTTGACGCCGACTGTTTCGCGAGACAAACCTAGCCTCGTTCTTTAGTAGTGACAAGTTTAATTTTCGGAACTTTTAAAGCTTCGTATGCCAGACTTGCAATCCCAAATCTCCGGAAGGTGGATTTTCTACACTAAGCGCTCCCTCCCCTCTAACTAATGCTGGTCCTCCAAGCCTGACTGTCGGTTGGGAACACTTGCCTTGGAACGCGGTGTTGCAGTGTTCCTGTGGGAGTTTTTTGTACATCTGTCACAAGAGGGTTTGTAAGCGTTAGGAAGGCCACAACCATAACAAAAGATTTTCCTTTTTGATGCGCAATCTTGGTATCTATGCCCTTCCTTTCTGCAGTTCCAACATACCAAGGAAAATGCTCCTATCTCCTATTGAAGCTCATCTTCCCCAAATTGTACTGCATCGTCGCCTTCCGCCTCTTCGCAAAGTTCACTAATCAGTTTTCTTAAAGGGAGTGGTTTTTGGTAACCGTGGTGTTTACGCATCTCTTCTATAAAGAAGTCCCTTTTCCTAACCGTATCCCTCAAATTCTCCATGGACTAAAAGATTAAATTCAGAATCTCATGCTGGATTTCTGGACGTAAATTACGCCGCACTATTTCCACTAGAGTTTCGTCGGATATGGGCTTGCATAGTCTGTCAGTAAGCTTTAAAATGGAACCATAAAAGCTTTCAAATGATTCCTTATCCCTCTGCTTTCTGTCCCTTATCATTTGACGAATATCTACATCGGTTCTTAAGGCTGCACAAAGCTCATGCCATCGCACCACTCCTCGGTCTTATGATGACGCCAAAAAAAATCAGAGGCCTTTCCTTCAAAAAGCATATTTGCATTCCCGCATAAGAGTGAGAAATTTCCCTCTAATGTCTGATGTGTCAGAGCCTCGACTCCGTAGATGAAACTATCTACTCCTATTGTGTCTCCCGATCCCAAAAACCTTAATTTCCAGTTCGATAATATGTGCCCCACTTTGTCGGGTCTTTGTGCCAAATCCGAGCTAAGGGATCTGGAGCTAGTGGGTCTCTGTTAAACCGTATAATGCTCTGTATGTGGCATGTTAATTCCCAAAACCTGCTCTAGGGAGGAATTCCTACTTGTATTAGGATTGATCGTTGCCCTTTGTTGATCTATATTGCTCATTTGCGCTTCTACATTTGTTTGTATTAGGTTGGCCATCCTCTCAGTGAGCTGAGTTAGTAGCTCGTTTTGCATTGCCTTTACGGCTGCAGAAATTTCTGCGGTTATTTGACTCATTTCAAAGTTTTTGATACTTGAAATTTAAACGTAATTTTGATTTCCTTCAACCTTCGCACTCTAAAACGCTGCCAGCTATCGACCGTCTTCACAAAAATGTAAATAAAATAAGAAAGTAGACTGGAAACAAACAATGATTTGTGGACATGAAGCCTTATGTGTAATATGACTCCTCATGTTCTCCATGCAAATCAATCGCTCGTTTATACTTAAAGAATTGGTTCTCAACAGAGTTTTTATCCGTGGTCACGAGCTCTACTTTGAAGTAAAAACAACATGCATTCCAAGCGTCTTATATAGCTCTTCAAGAATAACCAAAGATTAATGATGAAAAGAGGAAAAGAAAAATAAACAAAGAATTGGGGAGCTATTACTGAGACTAAGTGGTCAGTAGCTAACTGCTACCAGCTTAGCAACTGAATCCCAATCCTATGTCTCAGTTAGCCGACTACTTTTTCTCCTCCAGTTGTCACTTTGAACCCACATGTCACTGGACAGAATATCTGCCTAAGGCTGATCATCCTGTATTCCAAAAGACGATCCAAGAACCAAAAATGACAAAAGAACTTGCAGGAAACTAGATAGCTGCCGCTAAGTAAGGCGATGTCTCCCCCACCTAACTTTTGACAACTGACCCAATTTAGTCGTTGAGGAGTAAATAAAGCTAGTTAAATTTTGATTATAGCAAGAAACAGTTACGGTCTAAATTTGATTGAGTTTCCTAGACTTAATATTCTTTAAAACTTTTTCAAAAAAAATCTTGCTTCACGATTGGGCGCCAAAATAATAATAATATCTTATTAATTATAATTCATTACTGTAATGGGTAACGACTAACAGGCTGGATGTTGCTCTCCCGATATGACTCGCACGTTACGTGGTTCCGGCTCTGGCGTGGTGTTAGGGGGTTTGGTCAATATCGGGTGCCTTGTCGGGAACTATTATTATTTAATTAAACAAACGTGCGAACAAAATAGGACGAAATAAGCTACCGGATGAGCTAAGACCGTAAACTGTGACATACTACAAGAAGAACAAAAAAACAGAAGACACAAATTTGTAGAGTCGGTCCGAATCACTCCTTGATGTTTTAGTAGCTAACTATGCCCTCCCTTCCGTGATCATGGCTTTTCCGCATTCTTAAGGCTTGTTTGGCAAGCGCTACTGAGGCGGGTTTAGGAAATCAAAAAAATTTTGTTTTAAGCAGACATTATAAAATAATTTATTACTATTAAAATGGACATATTAAAATTTTCAGCTTCTTCGCATGGTAAAATTTAAATTAATAAAATGGTATAAATATGCAAACGTTTATAACTAGGTTTTCAATCCAAAGAAAAAATCGTGAAAATTATGGTTCATTCTCAAATATAGGGTTTAAACGGTAAAAATGGTAAAAGTGATCGCTTGCCAGGTAATATTTAAAGGGTTAAGGTAATATTTAAAGGGTTCAATGGGGTTATTTCAATTTAGAATTATAATTATAAAAATGTTTGGAATTATTGTTGGTTAAACAAACTCACTCATTTTCTGCATCCACCGTCGAAAGCTTTCGCTGCCTGCTGCGCTTGTGCTGTTTATCGCACAAAAATGATATTTCTTTAAATTGAACATAACTTTGTAACCGCGAATTCGTGACTTAGGGAATTTTTTGTTACTTTCTGGTTTTTATCTCACTCCACCATAATTACAATTAATTCCCAAATTCACAATATTTCTTTTCTTTAAAAAAAATACCATTTTAACTTAACATAAGCTCATTACAGCTGTTTTGCAAATTCTTATGGCTATCCCTTTCACCACTCTAACTAAAGTTCTATGAACCCTGGGGAGCATTGGGGAGCTATACTCTGTCACTCTTTCTCCTCGGTGATTCTCTACCGCGTGGTTTCGCCTTTTCGCTTTTTTCGTTTTTTTTCCCCTTTGTTTTTTTAACTTAGCTTAGTCCAAAATAAAATTGTTTTTTTTTCTTTCTCCGATAATCTTTCGCGGCGAGGCAGAACTCCCTGAACCCGCACCAGGGACCACTTCACTCCCGGGCTAACGCCGACTCCGTTGCCTTAAAATTGCGAACTGATCCAGTACCGGAGCTTTGCTTCTTCGCCTAGGGTTTCTGACTTTGGGAGCGGTGTTCACTCCAACCTAGCCAATGTACGTGGAATT
Organism: Drosophila pandora; assembly: GCA_021223865.1. Taxonomy (NCBI): domain Eukaryota; kingdom Metazoa; phylum Arthropoda; class Insecta; order Diptera; family Drosophilidae; genus Drosophila; species Drosophila pandora. The sequence goes on along the minus strand of JAJJHT010019178.1, from coordinate 74,137 downwards.
AAAATCGTCCTCTCTTATATTCCCTCAGCTAACCGCCGCACGCTTACCTGCCGAGACTGCGCCAACCACACAAATTTCTATTACTTTGCACTAGGTAATATAATTTTACCTTTATAATTTTTCTTCCTTTTTTTTTTTTGTTTTAAATTGCAACTGTTTCACAACTTGTCTTTTTCACTAGACCGTTTTTTCCCTTTTTCCTGGGTTTAGGTCAAGGTACCTCTCTGGATGGTGTCCCGATGGGAAAAGAAAGGGCTTTCAGCCGAGAGCTGCTAGGAACCCAGTGCCCGCTATTCGGGAGATTCTAACGAGTTTACCTTGTTCTAAATTTCTCCATTTCTCTCGCTGGGGAGCAGCGCTGCCACTACAAACTAGCCCGGTTCTTTGCGACAGTTTGACAATAAGTCGCTCCAAAACCACCTAAGCAAAACTATTTGCTACAAGCCTTTTACAGCTACTAATCTAATTATGCTACACCGGCCCCGTTGAAGGCCTCCATCCGGCTTCAACCAACCGGCAGCCTCGCCAGCTTATGGATCGCCCTCTTGAATATCACTCCAGCGCTATTCCTACCGACGGCGACCCTGACCCTTCCGTCCGCGCCGGCGTGTTATCCACTGTTGGGGCGGCTGGTGATCTTCTGCGACCAGGACCAGATCGCCCTTCCTGACGTCCTCCTGCTCCCGATGCCACTTCGACCGCACCTGTAGGCCCAAGAGGTAATCCCGGGACCATCGCTGCCAAAACGTTTGCTTGATTGACGAGACAAGCCGCCATCGCCGCAAGCACGTTAGACCCTCCTGGTCCGAGGTCCGCGGTGCCTCCCCGGACCACCTCGCCGTCGCTTGGGTCCTGACTTGGGACTGAGGGCGCCCAGAATTCATTACGGCTTCGACTCCAACGAGGACGGTCTGCAGCTTCTCTCCTCTGGAGTAGGTGCTTTGCAGATTTGACACCTGCCTCCCATAGTCCGCCCATGTGCGGAACCCGCGGCGGTATGAACGCAAATACGCATCCTTATTTTGATGCATACTGTCGCAGTTTGTCCGCCTCGTCCTCGATTCGCTGCCGCAGTGCCGCGAAGTGGCGACTCGCTCCGACGAAGCTCGTCGCGTTGTCGCGTTGTCGCAGTGCACGATCTGCTGACACCGTCGGCGCCCAACGAACCTTTAAAATGCCAATAAAAAGGAATCAGTTGATAAATCAGATACTACTTCTAAATGAACTGCCTTGGACGCAAAACAAACAAAAAGGGCAATGTAGGACTTGTAGGGTGGCCCACCACGAATTTTCAATGTCGTTTCAATAGGGCCACAGAAATCCGCGCCACATATGGAGAATGGGCGGAGAGCACGGATTCGATCTTAGGGTAAATATTCCATGATTTGAGTCATCAGATGAGGCTTGCATTTAAAACAGCGTATGCATGACCATACAATCTGACTGCAGACTTTCCTGCGCGTTTACTATCCAAACACGCTGTCGCAAGAGACTCTCCAGTGCTCGTGGACCCACATGAAAATTCGGCTCATGCAATTATCGGACATAGCTCTGGACAAATTGAGAGCGCTTCGTCAACAATAATCAAAACTTGACATCGTACGATATAGGAGCATTAGCTAGTCGCCCTCCGACCCGCAACAACGATAAGGCAAGCCCAGCCTGAAAAGCTTCATAGACAAATGGATTTAGCTTCTATAGACTTGGACCAACAGCAAGATTTTTTTGAATATTTTTAGTTTTCTCTTGATACTCGTGCTCTTGAACTAGCTGGACAATTTTATTAAAAGCTTCTTGATATTCGACAGGTGAATTTACACTATCAAAAGGAACTACTAATTTTTTACTTATCTTTATAAAGCGGAACATGTAAAAAACACTCTCAGCAGTTTTAAGTGAGAGGAAAATCCTTCTATCACTTCCAATATATATGAAGTGGAGACCATTGCGGCTAATCGGACCGCATTCTTTTTTACTTTCATCTGCAAAAGCTCTGGTGACGGATCAAACCGGGGACTCGTTGGCCACTTATCTTTCGGCTCCGTTAAAAACGATGGACCTGTAAACCAGATCGATTCCACCGTCTCCTTTACGTCTTTGTCTTGAGCTGTGCTACTTTGAACTTTGCAGTCAAGAATAAGACTTTAATACTTTCTGCAGATTCGCAACGAATATAGACGCAGGCTCCATAGGCTCTCATAGATGCGTCAGAAAAGCCATGAATTTGAATTGGTGACATCGGCTCACTCATCACAAATCTCGGTATTGATATCTTCTAACTGTGACAAGGCAAATGCAGTGGAATCGACTCATCCCAATCTAGCTTATTAAGCCAAAGCTCCTGCAACAGGATCTTTCCTTTAATAAGGATTGGGCTTCATGTGGGTCGAATAGCTTTGACCTTTGTCACCGAAAGGATGTTTCGCCTCGAATAGCTTTGACCATTGTCACCGAAAGAATGTTTCGCCTAGTCGCCCTTTGACCCATGACTGAAGTATCAATATTAGTATCAAATTTAAACACGTCATCTTCGAAAACCCCAGCCATTCCTAATTAATTCCCAATTACTTAAGCAGCTCGAGGGAATGTATTTTTCGCGGATTCACTCAACCTCTTCAATAACCTTATGCCCAGGAATGGGCCATATGGCCAAATGGTTTTTAAAATCCAAAAGTCGAACGGAAACTCGCTACCATAGTTGATGCACGATTCCTCCCTACGGATCTGTAAGCGTTGAGCAAGATCTTCAGTAATGTAGTTCATTTGTGACCCTGAGTCAAGTAATGCTCGGGCCAATATGTGCTCGCCATTTTTTGTTCGAAAGCTTACGATCGACGTCGCTAACAATACCCTTTCTAGAGCCGACGCATGCAAAGCATGTGAAGTAGAAGGGCCATCATTCGTTAAAGCTGAAGGAGGATTTTCTGTTGGAGGTGGTAACGCTAGTTACCACCAAGTTATTTTCAGTCACTGTAAATCGGTACAGAAGTTTATAGTGCGATCTTGCACAGATTTGACATCTGGTCGATTTGCACTTCACTACGGTGTGACCTTTTCGCAGACTATTTGGACAGAGAGATGCTGACTTAACAAACTCAAACCTTTGCATTACAGCAAGGCAAGCGAACGGACTGCACTGGGACACAAAATGGTCTTGAGCGGTGTTGGCAGAGGAGCAAGCCAACGAACTTCTATTAAATTGCTTGGTAACTCAGTTTTCTCCTGTTTTGTTTTGCCAGTCTCTTCAGCAGATAGATGCTGTTACCTACGATTCAATATCTTTTCGAAATCGGACCACAGCGGCAATTCCTCATAATCCAGTGACTCTACTCTTGATTTTTACCTGGTCATATATCCTTTACTCAAAACTAAATATATAATCATTGAGTTTGCAATTTTAGTGTCATCTCCTATGGAGAATAATGATCCATAAATCGATGACACAGTGTCGATGAGACCCCTCAACGACGACGCAGATGGCTGGAAAATTTTCGGAAGGCTGAACAATTGACTTATTTGGTTCGCAAAGATGAGACATTCGTTATCATAGACTCTTTTTAGACTAGGGATAGCTTTGTCATAATAACTCTTGGTGACTTGGAATGCTTTGATAGTTCCTAAGGCTTCACCAAAGAGGCAAGAAATTAAATGATTAAATTTCTTAATAACAGCAATGTTTACATCTTTGTGTACCATGGTCTCGAAAAGACTTATACAATTTTTGATTTCCACTGAATTTTGGTTATGCTAAACTGGGAAGTCTAGCTCGTGTTCGGGCTGCAGAAATTGCAGTAGCTGGGCGGGAGTCCTCAGCTGTATTGAAGACATTACGTAAGAACATAATCCTTGCCTTGGAGGTTATTGTTAATTCTTCCAACTCGGCTCCAAAATCATCCATTTCGTCTAATTTCTCGATCGGGTCTTGCAACTCATTTGCTTTAAAAATGTGCTCATCTTAAACCTAAAGTCTGCATTCTAGCTCGGTCTTTTCTAGAGGAAGTGATCCAGCTTCCAAACGTTCCTCTAACCGGCGAATGCTTTTTACTTTAACATTTAATCTTCTTTTGAAATCATGAAGGGTCGTGGAATTAATTTAAGGTTTATTACTCTATATTCTACAATTATTTATTTTCTTAAAAGAAGCGAATTCGATGCAATTTAAATATTTAAAAAATATTTTAAATTTTATAAATAAATAAAATTTTAATATGTATATAAAATTAAATAAATGTAAATTTTAATTTCGGCACAAACAACNTTAATTTAATAAATTTATTTAAAATTTTATTATTAAATAATTTTGTGAATTATAATTTTTTATAATAAAAAATAAATGATTAATTTTTAACCAACGAAATTATTAATTTATTAATTGATAGTCGAATAAATTTATAGTCGTGGCACTGAGTATTTAAATATTTGTTCGCCAGTGATACCGAAAACAATATACCGAACGAAATTGTAGGGTATCGCGTCACTTGGCGTTCCGTTGAACAAAAGGCGCCAAAAATGCATATACGTGCATACATAAAGCAGCGGTTAACGGAGGGAGGCGAAAACTATAAGTTCACCGCTGCGTCTATTTGTATGTACCACATTATTTATGCACAAATATATACAATAATTTTTTGACTGCACTTTATCTGTTTTATTCGCAAATATTTACTGTGATTTTGGAATAATTTGTGCATCTTAATTTTGTCCACGGGCAATTGTTCATATATATTGGCAATATTTTAATGAAATGTATACAACTTTATTATTCACTTTAGCTCTACTATTTTTATGCACATACATATGTGCCAAGAATTGGAGGAGGGTGCAATATTTCAGCACAAGTTTGTCTTTTCTCGAATTTCAATTTTTTGCACAAATACCTGCGGTTCTGAGTTCGGATCCTTCAATCCTGCGGCTACTTTCCTAGTACACTCGATGTAGGTGCAGCGCATGGGGACGACGATGACTCCTTCAATAAAAGCGCTGAATAAAACCAGTTGTTAAACAAATGTTGTTTCGCGACGCTAACTTTAAATCGTTTTTTGTTGCGCGAGCAACTTTTTATTTTTGTTTTCAATGTATTCTTTGTGTTACTGACACTAGTTGCTTTAACTTATACAATTATGGTAAACAAGTCCATCCGGGGGCGCCAAAATGTTTAATGAGATTATTTTATCTCAACACTATCAAAAAAACTAAAGGTGGCTGTTTACTAAAAAGAAAATTACAAGCACTCGACTCTACGTTATAATTCGCTATATTCAAGAAAAAGAACTTAAGCCTAGCTTATCTATTGCGGCGAAGCGGGGCGAATTCGCAAGAGAGCGCAACTGAGCTTTTATTTCGCTCAGGCTCCGCCCTATGCTAACTTAGACCAGACTTCGTTTTTTTTCTCGACTTTATTGTTACGTATGCTACTAATCTAATTATGCTACAACATGTATGGAAAGTCCCAACCCCAATCCCTCTATCTTAAAAAACACCAAAGTTATGGCATTTCCAATCAATCAGTTTTATAGCAGCTATAGGATATAGTCGACCGATCCCGGCCGTTCCGACTTAAATACTACCTGCAAGGAAAAGAAGGATGTGTGCAAAGTTTTAACTCGATTGCTTTAAAACTGAGAGACTATTTTGCGTAGAAACCGACAGACAGACGGAGATGCTTATATCGACTCAGGAGGTGATCCTGATCAAAAATGTATATATATCTTATAGGGCGGAGATGTCTCCTTCACTGCGTTGCACACTTTTAACCAAAATTATAATACCCTCTGCAAGGGTATAACAAAAGAAAAAATTCCCCAAAAAAAATCAGTGGAGAGAGAGAGAGAGAGAGTGACTCTGATCAGTTGTAGGGTATATAATTACCATTATACCCTATTCTTTACCCACCCTACCATGGCGAAACTCGCGATATCATTAATTCAAATTATTCAAGCCTTTAAAGAATTTACTCTATTCGTCACAAATATATTAAAATTTTTTTCAGTGGTATCCACTTACCAAAGATCGCCGCCGATAAGCTCAAGGACAGGAATAGCTAAAGATGTTTATAATAATAAATATAAATAAAATAATACATTT
>JAJJHT010019178.1:39648-68016 GCA_021223865.1 Drosophila pandora | reverse complement strand
AAATAGTTTCGGGCGGATCCGAATTTGATATACCCTTACAGTTAGGTAGCAGCTTATATTATTATGTATATATATTGGATCGTATATAGTTGGCTAATCCTTATGAGAATTTCACCATGGAATCAATTTTCTAGTTTAGCTATGTCGTGCCATTTCCGATCATTCAGTTACATGGCAGCTACACAATAAAGTCGGCCAATCCTTATGCAATTTTGTAGATAAGATATTTTGGCCAAATTTATCACGTGTGGAATGTCCAACCCTCTACCTTAAAAAGAAAAAAACTTATGGCATTTCCCATAAATCATTTACGTGGAAGCTAAAGGATAAAGTCGATCGATCCCGACCGTTCCGACGTATATACTGCCTGAAAAAAAAATTAGGAAAATTTAAAAAATTTAAGAAAATTAAGATTTGTTTAAAGTTTCAAGTCGATAGCTTTAAAACTGAGTTTTTCCGACTATTTTCCGTAGAAACAGACAAACGGACATGCTTCGGCTCAGGAATCCTAATGAAGAATATATATACTTTATAGGCTCGGAGATGTCTCTTTCACGTTTCCTCCTCAGATGCAAACGCGTTTATCAAAACAATACAACTGCCTGGTGTATGCGAAATTGAGTGCAATTTTAATAATGCAATCTAAACGAATATTTAAATTCTATAAAAGGGACAATCTACGCACCCTATTTAAACGGTATCCCCGAAGACAAAATCGTCAAGAACCTTAGCCCACAAAAAGTCACCTCAGTGTATAAATTCCTGAAGCAAACTAAAAAAGGCCCGCAGCCCAGCGGAGTCATATTGCTTACATTTGATTTATTTAATCTCCCTCCCAAAATTAGTATCTCATAGCATAATTCTAAAGTCTCGGAATATATCCCTAATCCAATGAGGTGCAAGTCTTGCCAAAAACTTGGCCACACACAAAAAAATGAGCCAGCATTCAATACATGCGGTGGAGCCCCAATCAATCCGCCCAAAACTCTAATATTTTGCATATCGCTATCGAACCAGATTTTGGACAAAAAATAAAAATCCTATGCCTACATTCCACCCGCCCAAAATTTTTCTACCAACGAGCTGTCCCTAATCATTAAACATGCAAACCATCCTTTAATACTTTTGGGAGATTATAACGCCTTGAGCTATGCCTGGATTTTTTTTTATTTTTATTTTTTTGGCCAACAAATACCAATGGGCTTAAAGTAATTGAAGCAGCCGCTTAGTACTGCTAAATTATGGCTCAGTTACCCATTTTAACACACACAAGACTTTCACAAGTGTTGATCTCACTTTAACCACGCCAGTCACCTACCCCTTCTGTAAAGTGTCTGCCCTCCATGGCCTTTATGGATTCTCACAAATTTATTAAAAACAAGAAAGGAAAGCTAACTTCGGGCGGAGCCGAAGTTGATATACCCTTGCAGTTCAGTCGCAGTCCGCTAGGTGGCGCCACGCATCTTATATTATTAGATATATAGAAGATCGTATATAGTCGGCCGATCCTTATGAAATTTGGCAAATCAGATTATTTTGTGTATAACAGAATCAGTACCAAGTCTTATCTTTCTAACTTAAAAAACACCAAAGTTATGCCAATTTCGATCGTTCTATGACAGCTATAGGATATAGTCGGCCGATCCTTATGAAATTTTGTACATAAGATATGTTGGTCAAATATAACATGTGTGGAAAGTCCCAACCCTCTATCTTAAAAAACAACGAAGTTATGGCATTTCCGATCAATCAGTTATATGGCAGCTATAGGGTATAGTCGACCGATCCCGGCCGTTCCGACTTATGTACTGCCTGCAAGGGAAAAAAGGATGTGTGCAAAGTTTCAACTCGATAGCTTTAAAACTGAGAGACTAGTTTGCGTAGAAACAGACAGACAGACAGACAGACAGACAGACAGACAGACAGACAGACAGACAGACAGACAGACAGACGGACAGACGGACAGACGGACAGACGGACATGCTCATATCGACTCAGGAGGTGATCCTGATTAAGAATATATATACTTTATAGGGTCGGAGATGTCTCCTTCACTGCGTTGCACACTTTTGACCAAAATTATAATACCCTCTGCAAGGGTATAAAAATAATAATAAAATAATTTTTCCCCCAAATACAAAATAGATTGGGCAAATTGGGATAAATTTAGTTCAGATTGTGGGAATCTCTCACAATTTCCATCCGATAATAACATCCCTTTACAAGTAGCTAAATTCACCAAAAACATAAGAACTGCTGCAAACCTTTCAATACCCGAGACCAAGCCCTACACAGATACAGAAAATAAAACAACATTTTTGGCATGTATACAAACATCAAATGAACGACGCAAACCTTATTTCTTATAAAAGGCTTATTTCAAAGAAGGTTTGGGCTGACATTAAAAAACTTTTAGGAGCCCCAATTTATCAAATTAAATATATCCAAGCTCAAAACTATGTGCTCACAGATCCATTTGATCCATTCGGTTTTAAGCCTGGATTCCCTGCTGCTCCTGCAGCACCTTGCGTCAGATGCTATCTCAACAAAAAATCACGTCACCCTGTTGGCGACTGATTTTGAAAAAGCTTTCGATCGCGTGGGTGCCCATACGGTTCTTCAACAGCTTGCAACATGGGGGGTGGGTAGGAAAGTCTTTAGTTTATTAAAGTCGTTCATGACTCAGCGCTCATTACGCGCTAAGATAAATAATGTCCTCTGCTCCTTCTTTAAATTTCACAACGGAATTCCGCTAGGATCCCCGTTATCTGTTGTTCTGATTAGAATAGCCTTCGAACAAATTAATAACATCATTGCAAAGCATAAACAAGACAAATTAATAATGTATGCAGATGACGCTATTATTGTAAGCAAAATCAAAGACATAGTACAATTAAATAACATCCTAATAACTATACTATATGAAATTTATAATTGGGGGCTGAGTTCTGGTGCAACACCTTCCCCAAACAAATGTAAAATATTGCACATATTTAAAAAGCACAAATGTAATAATGTACAAATGTTTAATACACTTTCAATTTACTTACACTTTTAACTTATAAAAAGCAATTAATAGTTTTAAGAGACAGCCTTGAGAAAAGGCTAAATGCCATTAAATACCTAGCATCGAAGCACTCTCTTATCAATATAAGCTCCCTAATTCACGTCACAAGGGCCCTAATACTTGCTAAAATTAAATACGGCCTGCCTATATTTGGGTGGTCTGGAAGTCAGCATATAAGACTACTTAGACCTGGCTGTTAGACGTAGCATCAATGCGTTTCCGACATTATCAATAAAATGCATCTTAGCTGAAGCCGGGCTTCCGTCTATTAAAAACCTGGCATTCGACTCCACAGCAAAACTCATCCCAAAACTCTTTTGCTCCCCCAACAAACTCCAGCAAAGCGAATTGCTAAAAATTGTTAAGCAATGCAGAAAATTTAAATGCATCTCCACCCTTCGGCGTTGCATTGCACTTGCCAAACATTTAAACATCCACCTCCCACCCACCAACCATAAACTGTCTTCATCACCTTGGCTATTACGGGACTCCGCCTTTCAGACTGGACTTCAAAAACTTCCCAAGGATATCACCCCTGATGAGTCCTACTGCAAAGTTTTTGCCGAAGAATCGAGCAAGCTGATATTTAAAAACCGAACGGCTATTCACCGGTGGGTCAAAAACCGAACACAACACCTCATTCGCATGTGTAGATCAGGATGGACAAATCATTGTTGCCGGCCAACTACCAGAGTACTACTTAATATTCTCAGCAGAGGCAGTAGCCATATATTCAGCCATAACCTACACCCAAACGAGACGCAGAAGATTCGTGATTTGCAGCGATAGCCTATCATCGCTAGAAGCAGTTCGAAATATTGAAAACAATAATCCAACGATCTGTAACATCAGAGATCCGAGTTCTGGATTCCCAGCCGCAAGGGTATAAAAGGCAACGAGCTCGTTGACGGGGCAGCTACGTTAACAGCAATATCTTCAACTATAATGGTTATCCCATCAAACCAAAAGGGCATAAGGAGAACCCTTTCCATCTACCTAAATAAAATCAGGATCGATGGCTGGGCATCCTTCCAACATGGGTACAAAAAGTAAATCCCAACTTGGATATGGTTCGGTACCCTGCAAAATGCAGCCGCGCCAAATCTACGCTCTTCGTTCGTCTCCGTATTGGACACTGCAAAGCCACACACAGCCACCTTCCTCAGGTGAAGACCGGCCTAACTGCCAACTTTGTGGACAAATCCTGTCCACCACCTACACCTGCCCAAGATTAGCAAGTATTAGGAAACGCCATTTCCCAAATCCCTTCTATCATCCCATCTCGAAATATCCATTCCCAATATTAATAAAATCTATAAATTTTTCAAAGAATGCAACTACATTCAAATTTAAAATGAAAAAAAGAAAACAAACAGAGGTTAAGGCCTTGTTGCTAGTGCTCGCTGCGATATTTAGCTTTAATATTATTTTGTATTATTGTTAATTTTGTAAATAAATAAATAATAATTAAAAAATTGAATTTTTATCCTCAACAATGAAAGAAATCAAACATTAAAATGACACACTAGGTTAGGTTAGGTTAGGTTAGGGCGGTGATGCAAGGGGGTCATAGAATACCCCCTCACTTCCACTTGAGCCGCAAGGGCTCCTTGTGCTGCCGCTGGAGCAAGGGTTTCACCGAGATGCTACCCCCCCTTCCTGTCTACCAGGGTGCATATATATGCCTAGACTACCTGTGGCGGCCCATGGTCCCAGCCTGCTTTTTTTATGAAGGCAACCAGTCCGCATGGAGAAATCTTTGAGAGATCGTTAAGGTCCGAGAGTTCTTCGGACCCGAAGTGTTTGAGTCTGCTGCGTCCGAGTGCCGGGCAGTAGCATAAGAGGTGCGTTACCGATTTTACCTCCTCTTCATCCCTGCAGCTCCTGCAGAAATCATTGTGGGGGACTGCAAGCCTGGCCGCGCGTTCGCCTATCAGCCAGTGCCCAGTAATTGCCCCAATCGCTAGGCTGCATTCTGGTCTGGTGAGAGCAATAAGTCACGCCGATCTTTTCTGAGAGCGTGTCGGCCAGATCAAACGTGATGTTCTACAGGTCTGGAGATTACTCCATTTCCTATTGGCTGCCAGGTCGAAAAACTCCCTGCACTTTAGCCTGCAAGTAGCCAAGGGTATGCCTACAAGTTCTTTCTCCGGTAGGAGAGGGTTGGTAGTCCCTGCCCTAGCTAGTTCATCTGCAGCACAGTTTCCCTCGTAGTCCCTGTGACCGGGAACCCAAATGAGGTAGATGTCATGCTGTTCAGCCATCTCGTTGAGAGATCTGCGACAGTCATTGACTGTCCTAGAGGTGGATGAGAATCCGTCAAGTGCCTTGAGCGCTGCTTGACTATCTGAGAAGATACATATTGTACCCCGATTGCCCCTTAGAGCTGGGGATTCAAGTGCTTCCTTAATGGCTACTACTTCAGCCTGGAACACACTGCAGTGGTCAGGGAGTCTGAAGGACTCCTTTAGGCTTAGATGCTCGCAAAAGTAACCGCCTCCCACCTGGCCGTTAAGTTTTGATCCATCTGTGTAGATATGAATGGAGCCCTCCGGTCCCGGTATCCGGGCATCCCATTCCTCCCTCGAGGGGATTAAGACTTTGTAGTTTGTGGTGGGTTGGTCGACGGGCACACAGTAATCCGTACCCCCCTCAGGCATGAAATGTTGTAGGTCCAGTCTGGTATGACCGAAACTATTTTTGCTCCATAGGTTTGCCTCCCGCAGTCGTATTGCTGCCAGAGTGGCTGTCTTTACCGCCATCAGTTCAACTGGTAGTAGGTCAAGTATAGTGTCTAGGGCATCACTAGGCGTAGTGCGTAGACTGCCTGTCATACAGACTTCCGCCATGCGCTGCATCTTCCTGAACTTTTCCCTGCATGTGGAGTTGTCTAGGGCGGGCCACCAGACAACAACACCATAGAATAGAATTGGTCTGATGATCGCTGTGTATAACCATCTGACCATCTTCGGGGACATTCCCCATTTCAGGCCTACCGCCTTGCGGCAGGTATAGAGTGCTATTGCCGCTTTCTTAGTCCTATCAGCGGTGTTCAGCTTCCAGTCCAGTTTCCTGTCTAGTGTGATACCTAGGTACTTCGCACTATCACTAAGAACTAGTGTTTCTCCTAGGAGCTTCGGAAGTCTTAAGTTAGGTATTTTGTACTTCCTGGTGAACAGCACGAGCTCTGTCTTGGATGGGTTGACTCCCAGCCCGTTCTTTTGTGCCCAGGCCGACAGAACTTCGAGCTTCCCTGTCATTAGGTCGCATAGCGTCTGTGGGAATTTCCCCACGAAGGCAATAGCAACATCGTCCGCGTACGCAATGATCTTACATCCGCCACCCTCTAAGGATCGTAGTAGGCTGTTAACCGCCACGTTCCAGAGTAGTGGTGAGAGTACACCTCCTTATGGGGTGCCCCTCTTGACGTATCTTCGAATAGTCGAACCTCCAAGTGTAGCCTCGACACCAGGATCTGCCGTATTAGGTGAGTTGATCGATTGTCTATTCCAAGTCCCGTCAGTGCGTCGATTATTGAGCACGGTAGGATGTTATTGAAGGCCCCTTCTATGTCTAGAAAAGCCACAAGTGCGTATTCCTTGAAATTAATCGCTCGTTCGGCGATCATAGTGATATCGTGCAGGGCTGTTTCAGTTGATCGGCCCCTTTTGTAAGCATGCTGAGAGCATGAGATGTCGTTTGGGTTAATGTTAAGTTGTAGATGGAGACTTAAGAGTCTTTCCATAGTCTTAAGGAGAAAGGAAGACAGACTTATAGGTCTGAAGTCCTTGGGGGTGCAGTGGGATGGTTTCCCCGCCTTGGGTATGAATACAACCTTCGTGCACAGCCATGCCTTTGGTATCATACCAGTAGTGAAGACTGTGCTGAAGATTTTCTTAATCCATTTCCTTAGGTTAATACCGGCTCTGGATAACTGAGCTGGTAGAATACCGTCCGGTCCCGGAGATTTGAAGGGTTTAAAACTGTCCATTGCCCATTTCAGGTTTCTGTCACTGAGTAGGTAGTTGAGCGAGCCCTGGAGACTCTGGCTACGCATCACCTGGGTTGTTCCTTCCGATGAGCAACCCGGGAAGTGTGCGTTGATAAGGGTCTCCAGGGTTTCCAGGCTTGAGGTTGTCCAGCACCCCTCCGTGTTCTTAATGTAACCTGCGATGGGGGCTGTAGTAGAGAGAATCTTTCTTAGGCGGGCGGCCTCTGATGTCTCCTGAATGTTGGTGCAGAAATTGGCCCAGGCAACCCTCTTTGCCTTGCGCAATTCTTTGTTATATTGCCTAAGTTCAGCTTTGTAGGTTTCCCACGCCTCGTCTGTGTTGGTACGGTGCGCGTGGTTGAAGGCCCTACGTGCATTTTTTTTGTACGGGGCTAAAGACGAGGTCCACCACGGAGGCTTCTTCGATCTGTTGCTACCTATCCTTTTTTTGGGGCAGGCCTTGTGGTAAGCTTTTGCACTAGTCGCAGTAAGCTTGTCTACCATGGCGTTAAGCCCCTCATAGGTCTCGATGGTCTCTGAAGGCGGTTCGCCTAAGGATCTATCTAGTATATTTTTATAGAGCTCCCAGTTTGCCTTTCTAGGATTTCGTACTGCTTGCTTGGTGAAGTTTTCAAAATTTACTACTATCTCAATATAGCGATGGTCTGAAAATGAGTGTTTGTCAAGGACTCTCCAGCTGGTGATTGCATCAGCCAGGGAGTGCGAGAATAATGTGACATCAAGAACCTCCCTTCTGTTCTTGACGACGAAGGTGGGTTCTGAACCTCTGTTACCCACTAGAAGCTTAGAGCTGAGGATAAAATCGAAGATTGACTCACCCCTCTCGTCTCCGTGAATCCTGTCTCCGTGAATCCAGGGTTCTTGGATGAGGGCCACGTCAGCTCCATCCTCTGCAAGATGGAGCAGGAGGGCGGCGGAAGCCACCTTACTGTGATGGAGGTTTATCTGCAGGAATGTCAGGGACATCCTTTAGATTCTCCACCACAGTAACCTCCGCCTCGGTGTCGGAGCCCAGCAAAGAGTCCTCCTCCATGCCGACGCCGCCAAGAGCCCTCGCCAGGTCACTCTCCTCTGAGGTGTACCCTTCCAGAATGTCCTCCTCCACATCTGACATTCCTTCTGGGCGGACCTCTTCGGTCGGTTCCCCCGAGTCTAGCTCCTGTGCGTCCATCTCCAAGTCGATGCCTCCAGGTTTACTCTTCGCACCCGACTTGTAGATCCTCACCGCAACGTGCTCGAACCCGTATTTGATACACGCAATGACACACTAAATGGGCAAAGAAAAATCTCATTCATTATCATAAAGACCTATCAATCTATTGCAGTGTCTATAAAAAATATTTTAAGTGCTGCTTTGGAACCGCATTCACCAATAATAATTCGCTAATAGAGTCATCACCATTCACATATCTAGATTCGCGGGTAACATGGAAACATCAAACAAGTAAACCACATATCGTCTATGGTACAAAACGTATTTGAAAGACGAGAGTATTTCTCCGAAGTTAATATGGATGTCGTCAAAAAGGCATAATTTATAAAACCAATGTTGAGCGTTCAGCGTTTTCATAGCGAGTGAATTCAATTCAAAGGACGAGATTCAATTCTTTATATTCAATTTATTGAGCTAATTCCGCATAATAAAACAAATAGCGGCCCGTCAATAACAACTCCCAAAATACAACAAGAAGAAGAACCGCTTTGGCGCAGAAGCTCTTCCAAAGCTCCAAAAAGCGCATGCGCTACAAAATGACAACAAAACGCATGCGAATCTGGGAAACAAAATAGAAGATTAAATGCCGCTGCAGATGAACAAATTATCAATATTCTAATTAGCCTATCTGGTGGCTGCTTAGCCCAACATCCTCCCCCCTATTGAAGGGTGGGCCTTCAATAACAATTTTGGAAGGGCAGCAGACACATCTTTTAAGGGATATTCCACGGGTTGCGTAGTTTCATTAAGAAGATTAAGAACTCACAGGGCGAAAAAGGCCTCCAACTTCTTCCAAGCCCTTGACCATGCATTGCTCCCCCCAATAGACCAATGCGGGAATCGAGTTCTCCTAACGAGTGCAGGGGGTCCGGAACGTTGATTCTTCTCCTCTTCTCCTTCTGCATAGGGCAATCCAGCCTCCCGCGATACTCCATTGCGTCCAGAAACCACCCATTCAAATAGTGTATTTTGGGCAACTGGGAGGCAGTGACCTAAATAGATTTGGCCAACTGACAATAGGTTGAAGAACAGGCTGCCTCCAATTAGCAGGTCCACACCCTGCGGTCTGTTGAAGTTGGGATCAGCCAGCGCTATGCCGTGAGGAATCTTCCATTTCGAAATATCAATTTTAAGGCTGGGCTGACAGTCCGCAATATGAGACACTATAACCGCCTCTAGGTTCGCACAATATGTGGTTAGTCGAGACTTCACACACACATTAACGGAGGATCCATCCGTAGCAAACTCAGTGCGCCGAGACCGGCGACCGCTACACAGCTTTTGGTGCGACGAAGCTGAAGTTCACTTGCCAGCCCCGATGAGATAAGGTGAACTTGTGAACCAGAGTCCAATAACACCCTGCAAGGAAGGAAGGCACCCGATCGCCACGGATGAGGATATTGGCGGTTGGCAGAAGCACTTCAGTGGGGCGATCCTGCGTCAAGACCGTGTTGATCAAGTGGCAAGGCAATGAAGCTTGGACATCATGCATGACAATCGGTTATTCGAAGATCTCCTTCGGCCCACTTGGTTAGCTAATGGATACACAGCCAAAGAAAAGTCGACGCATTCCAGAGTCCGGCACCTTTGCTCCAAGAATCGTGCCATGGACTCCCAAGGCTGTCGTTGTTTCCGGCGAGAGTGTCTTCCCACTTGGCTTTTGTGGCAGGATCCAACTTCTGAAGGACAATCTGGATGAGCAAGCATCCTTGGATCTCGGCAGCCGATCCGGAACTCATGAGAGCCCGCATATGCCCATTGAACCGATCCGACAGCTTCCGCAACGTAGCAACAGAACCTGGCTCGACCACACGAAGCTGCAGGATCTCGTTGATGCGAGACTGGAAAATTAATCGCCTATAGGTGGGGATGGCTGTCAATCGTGGTCTTAAAATGGGCGAAGAAATCCGGCCAGTCAACATAGCCGCCGCTAAATGTTGGCATCGGCAACGGTGGCAAGAAGGGGGTTGCCTGGTATGGCATGGGTGAGACACCGGCACCGTCGAGAAGTGTGGAGTGGACAGCGATTTTCATGGAGTGCTTGGCAACCTCCACCTGAATGGCGAGAATCTTCAATAAAGCTCACTCCCGATCTCGCTGAAGTTAAGCTCCTCCAACTCTTCTTGAAGCGCGGTGAACCGCTCAGGCAAACGCTTCTCCACTGACTCCAGCTCCATAATGGTGCCATCCTCATTCCGCGCTGCAGCCTTCACCATAATGTTGCAGCGCCTCCATCTCCTGGTAGGTCACCTCTACTCTTCTCCGCAGCATCTTTTCCCCGCAGTAGATTTTTCTTTATTTTGTGTTTTTCGTACCGCAGTTTTTTCAGTTTCTGGGGCAATTAAACTGATTGAAATTCGGGCGCAATCACGTCTGGGTCACCAATTTTAAGCGATCAGCGTTTTGATAGCGACCGAATTCAATTCAAAGGACGAGATTCAATTGTTTATATTCAATTTATTGAGCTAATTCCGCGCAATAAAACAAATAGCGGCCCGTCAATAACAACTCCCAAAATACAACAAGATGAAGAACCGCTTTGGCGCAGAAGCTCTTCCAAAGCTCCAAAAAGCGCATGCGCTACAAAATGACAACAAAGTGCATGCGAATCTGGGAAACCAAAGATTAATCTTCTCTTTCTGCCGCTGCAGATAAACAAATTATCCATATTCTACAACCAACAACCAACATGAAGGTAAAAAAAGTTTTTATTTCGGGATCGCTAACATAATATACCCTTGCCCTTTTAACATTTTCCCGTTTATACCTTTGTTTCCTACAGAGAGTAACTCTAGCGAAAGCATGTTGGGTCGGTTACTCTTCACCGAGATAGAAACTGCAGCTCTCTCTTATTCTTATAGTGACTGCTAGACTTTTTCCATGCATATGTGTTTTATACCCTTCCAGAGGGTATTTTAAATTGGGTCAAAAGTGGAAGAAGATCCCTCGGCAAGGGTATTAAAAACGCATGCAGTTTAAAATTAATTTTTGGAACGAAGTTTCTTATGGCGCGGTGTGTAATGTAATGTAACGTCCGTCTTCTTCTAATTCGTAGACTGAGAGGATATAACCATTTCTCCTCAATCTCTCTCTCTCTCTCTGTCTCTTATTATCTCTTATTTGAAGAAATACGACAGATGACTTTGAAATTGTAATTCATATCAATAATTTTCTTTGTTGATCTTAGTTTAGTTTTCATTGTCAATCGCAATTTTTTCAATATTCAATTTTCAGTTTCAATTTTCAATTTCAGTTTTCAATTTCATTTTTCAATTTCAATTTTCAATTTAAATTTTCAATATAAATTTTCTAATTCAATTTTCAACTCCAGTTTTTATTTTTAATTTAAATTTTCAAATTCAATTTTCAATTACCAATTTCAATTTTCAATTTCCAATTTCAATTTCCATTTCCAATTTTCAATTGTATTTTATCTTTTTTCGCACTATTTCGCACAGTTTTTTTTTTTATTTTGTGATACTTTTGTCCTGTGATTTTTTTTTTACGTTCTGATTATATTTATATACCTAGTGTTAGGACTTGTGCCAGCATCAAAAATCATAATTATTTCTATTTCTATTCTCTCAGTGTAACCAGCCGCAGCGGTCCACTTGTTGCCCGTTATCAGCTGCTCCATATTCTTTGTTCCTCCCAGATTCGCATGCGCTTTGTTGTTCTTTTGTAGCGCATGCAGTTTGGGAGCTTTGGTGGAGCTTTTGCGCAAGCTCTTAGGTTTTAGGCACTTGTAATTCGGCATTGTTTTGGTTCGGCCGCGGAATTTGTTTTGGGGTTAAATCGACCCACAATAAATTGAATTATAAAATTGAACCTTGTCTATTAATTCGGCCACTATCAAAACGCTGATAGCTCAACACCTAGAATAAATAAGTAAATGTAAAAATAATTTTTGTATAAATGTTGTAAATTATTGTTGTAAATCATTTTTCGCCTCCTGTTTCTCCTTCATTGACCTCCATTTAGTCATACCTGCTAATCGAAAACGTGCCAAAGGAACTTCGTTCCTCACGCGTGTCCCTAGTTTTTTCCCGTTTCGTAAATTTAGCCTTACGAAAGAAACTAACTTTTTGATATTTAAGTGGAGACATAAGATTAATTATAATTAAAGTATAGGTTTCTTCCGGATTATAAAGGAGAAAAGTTCTGAAAAGAGTAATTCAATTCGGATCTGCAACGAAATACAAGGCCAACAGCCGACCTAACGAAATTCTAACGTGGTTAATATGACCAAGTGACATGTTAAACATGCCCTCGGGGAAGGCATGGTGCATGTTAAAAAAAAGAAACGGTGAATTATGAACATTAGACCACATGAGTTCTGGGATATGAAAGTCACGCAGAGCTACCAGCAGGTAACAATCAGACAGAAGATGGTGGTGTTAATCTGTTGTAACTTTAGTGCAACATATAATCTTTGTGTTTTTGGGTTTTTTCCATGTAAACTTTATTCTTTAAAAATTTTGGTAATATATGATTAATTTATATTTTATGATTAAAATCTAGAATTTTAGAAAAATTTAAACAAAAAAAAATTATGTTTTAATTTTGTTTGCATTATTGTCATATGTAAAATTTCTGAGGAAAAATAGTTATCTTATTTATTTTGCTTATTATTGTATATTATATATAACTAGCTGTCCCGGCAGACTTCGTACTGCCAGCTTTTTTTTTTTTTTTGTTGCGTTCAGAATCTTCTTTTNTTCTTTTGCTAGCTAAAATTAAGTTTCGCGGAGCTATCATTTTAATCATTTTCAATCCCAAAAATTAAAGAGTACCCTCTTATTTTATTCAACTTTTATTCAACATTTATTGAATAAAACCATGAAGTTTTATTATTATTTTCGATACATCATGGTGCTTACTTACAAAACATAGTTTTCCTGAAAGACTGGCTATTTATAAGATTTAAATTTGATATTTACAGACACACACTGTTAAAATACATTCTGTCTAATCATCACTAATTTACCTCTGTCTCTGTCTCTGTCTCTGTCTCTGTCTCTGTCTCTGTCTCTGTCTGTCTCTCTGTCTCTCTGTCTCTCTGTCTCTCTGTCTCTCTGTCTCTCTGTCTCTCTGTCTCTCTCTCTGTCTCTGTCTCTGTCTCTGTCTCTGTCTCTGTCTCTCTGTCTCTCTGTCTCTCTGTCTCTCTGTCTCTCTGTCTCTCTGTCTTTCTGTCTTTCTGTCTTTCTGTCTTTCTGTCTTTCTGTCTTTCTGTCTTTCTGTCTCTCTGTCTCTCTGTCTCTCTGTTTCTCTGTCTCTCTGTTTCTCTGTTTCTCTGTCTCTCTGTTTCTCTGTCTCTCTGTTTCTCTGTCTCTCTGTCTCTCTGTCTCTACCTCTGTCTCTGTCTTTTGAAAGCATGAATTGAATCTTAGAATTGACTTCAGGAACACGTTAGAATCTGGATCCGTGCCGTTAAGTAAGCCGTTCAATGGTTTAGGTGTTGTTTCAATTTCAGGTAGTTGCACTTTTCCTGACGCGCAACACATCCCAGCTGGCTCATTTTTGAATTTCAGAGCATGACAATGCGGACATTCCTTGTCCATAGCACCAATTACCACTTTTGAATGAGCATAATATTCAATATCGGGCTCATACTGGAATGCTAGACGCAGGAATGAATCAGATATAAATGCTCGATGTACCTGTTGTCGTTGTTGGTTATTTGTTCTTCGTCTATTGACTGTGAAACGGCGTGATTGTCGTTGTTCTAATCTTCTGACTTCATTGCGTTCATCTCGTGTATCTTCTGGCTCTTCTTGATGCAATCGCGTCATTCTGACACGTGCATCAGTATTTTGTAGCTGGATTTGTTCTTCTGTTCTTTCGGATCTGCTATTTTGCAACTTTCGAGCTCTGCGTGTACTGCGGCTCATATCAACCCCTTTGCGTTTTCTTGGCATTGCTTGTCATTGTAATTAATCAAAGTGAGAAAATTTCCCGCTCATAAAGTGTCACTATCACAATACACTTGTTGCTGGCTTAAGACAAATGAATTTGAAAAATAATTTCCACAATACACGTGATTGATTTGATGGTTTTAAATTAAAATTTTTCCAATATTTTTCACAATTTTTCAATGAACACAATATCGGTTTGTCACATAAAATTAACTGAGCAGAGAACAATGAGAAGCTGTCAAACAATGAATCACGTACCGGCGCCTACTATTATTGTAGCCTCCATTTTATTTAGAAAACGTTTGTATGGGAAATAGAAAAATGCGGTTTGAGGATTTTCCCGGCAATTATTCGGGATGAAAAATAGATGTTGGCCGATTCTCATAGATACCGGATAAGCACAAAAAATTTTATTTAGCCGTTTCGGAGGAGTATGGTAACGAAAACTGTGACACGAGAATTTTATATATTAGGTTATACCCTTGCAGAGGGTATTATAATTTTGGTCAAAAGTGTGCAACGCAGTGAAGGAGACATCTCCGACCCTATAAAGTATATATATTCTTGATCAGGATCACCTCCTGAGTCGATATAAGCATGTCCGTCTGTCCGTCTGTCTGTCGGTTTCTACGCAAACTTGTCTTTCAGTTTTAGAGCTATCGAGTTGAAACTTTGCACACATCTTTGTTTTCCTTGCACGTAGTATATAAGTCGGAACGGCCGGGATCGGTCGACTATATCCTATAGCTGCCATATAACTGATTGATCGGAAATGCCATAACTTCGTTGTTTTTTAAGATAGAGGGTTGGGACTTTCCACACATGTTATATTTGACCAACATATCTTATGTACAAAATTTGGATTGGATCAAATTACTATGTGTGCATATAGGGTAGTAGGTCTTGGTACTAGGTGCCAACAGCAGGCTCAAATACTCCCTGTTTGTAGGGACTCGATCTCCACTTAGAACGCTTTTTGGCACTCGATGATACGTTGAATCTGAAGTCATCCATTCCTACCTGCAAACGCATTCTAAGGATCTTCTGTTCAGCCTCACCCCATCCGACGCTCTTGACTTGTCCAAGTGGTCCCAACGCCGCTTCCACGATGGGTGAGCTGGATGAAAACTGGCAAAATTCGGATCCAGCCTCTGCATGTATCTCCTTCCCTCGGGTAGATACCTCAATAGCTTCGCTCTCCGTGGCGTGACTGTCCACATAATCATCGACGTAATGGTGGTTGATGATGGCCTTGAATGCCCTTGGATCTGAATACCAAAACTTAAGGTATTCACCGTCTTTACGTAATGCGTAGTGCTCGGCGAACAGACTGCTCCAAACGTCATTACGTTCATCTCATACACATCCGGGTCTCGATCGTCGTTACCATCTCTTCTAAGGAATCGTTGGGAACATCGGTCGGATCAGCACTTGGTGGAACCTTGCTGTCACCGCAGACTCCGACTGCTCCTTCCCTGAAGTGGAAGAGCACGGCTGGCAAGGGCTTGTAGTGCTTAGGCCCCTTGTCCAGCGCCGAATTTGGCAAGGTTCCTCCAACCTTGCCTGCAGCATCAAACACAAGCCGGACCTTACCGGGCTTGTTCGGGTTTTCAACACCAAAAAGTGGCAAATACCAAAGCTTGTCGCTCTTCACCGCGACCTCATCCGGCTGCAGCTTTCGTGCATATCCTTTGGACACGTAATTCTTGATGATCCGACCGTATTCCAGTGCCAACTGCCCGTTGCGCTTCCACTTCTTCTCGACGTTGATCAGCCTTCTGTGCGCCATCTCGTAGCTCCGTGGCAGCACAGCTAACATAATATACCCTTGCCCTTTTAACATTTTCCCGTTTATACATTTGTTTCCTACAGAGAGTAACTCTAGCGAAAGCATGTTGGGTCGGTTACTCTTCACCGAGATAGAAACTGCAGCTGTCTCTTATTCTTATAGTGACTGCTAGACTTTTTCCATGCATATGTTTTTTATACCCTTGCAGAGGGTATTTTAAATTGGGTCAAAAGTGGAAGAAGATCCCTCGGCAAGGGTATTAAAAACGCATGCAGTCCAAAATTAATTTTTGGAACGAAGTTTCTTATGGCGCGGTGTGTAATGTAATGTAACGTCCGTCTTCTTCTAATTCGTAGACTGAGAAGATATAACCATTTCTCCTCAATCTCTCTCTCTCTGTCTCTTATTATTTCTTATTTAAAGAAATACGACAGATGACTTTGAAATTGTAATTCATATCAATAATTTTCTTTGTTGATCTTAGTTTAGTTTTCATTGTCAATCTCAATTTTTTCAATATTCAATTTTCAGTTTCAATTTTCAATTTCAGTTTTCAATTTCATTTTTCAATTTCAATTTTCAATTTATATTTTCAATATAAATTTTCAAATTCAATTTTCAACTCCAGTTTTTATTTTCAATTTAAATTTTAAAATTCAATTTTCAATTACCAATTTCAATTTTCAATTTCCAATTTTCAATTGTATTTTATCTTTTTTCGAAATTTTTCTCAGTTTTTTTTTTTTTTGTGATTTTTTTTTGTGACAGTTTTTTTTTTTTTGTTTTTTCCTGTAATTTTTTTTTTACGTTCTGATTATATTTATATACCTAATGTTAGGACTTGTGCCAGCATCAAAAATCATAATTAATTATATTTCTATTCTCTCGGTGTAACCAGCCGCAGCGGTCCACTTGTTGCCCGTTATCAGCTGCTCCATATTCTTTGTTCCTCCCCGATTCGCATGCGCTTTGTTGTTCTTTTGTAGCGCATGCAGTTTGGGAGCTTTGGTGGAGCTTTTGCGCAAGCTCTTAGGTTTTAGGCACTTGTAATTCGGCATTGTTTTGGTTCGGCCGCGGAATTTGTTTTGGGGTTAAATCGACCCACAATAAATTGAATTATAAAATTGAACCTTGTCTATTAATTCGGCCGCTATCAAAACGCTGATAGCTCAACACCTAGAATAAATAAGTAAATGTAAAAATAATTTTTGTATAAATGTTGTAAATTATTGTTGTAAATCATTTTTCGCCTCCTGTTTCTCCTTCATTGACCTCCATTTAGTCATACCTGCTAATCGAAAACGTGCCAAAGGAACTTCGTTCCTCACGCGTGTCCCTAGTTTTTTCCCGTTTCGTAAATTTAGCCTTACGAAAGAAACTAACTTTTTGATATTTAAGTGGAGACATAAGATTAATTATAATTAAAGTATAGGTTTCTTCCGGATTATAAAGGAGAAAAGTTCTGAAAAGAGTAATTCAATTCGGATCTGCAACGAAATACAAGGCCAACAGCCGACCTAACGAAATTCTAACGTGGTTAATATGACCAAGTGACATGTTAAACATGCCCTCGGGGAAGGCATGGTGCATGTTAAAAAAAAGAAACAGTGAATTATGAACATTAGACCACATGAGTTCTGGGATATGAAAGTCACGCAGAGCTACCAGCAGGTAACAATCAGACAGAAGATGGTGGTGTTAATCTGTTGTAACTTTAGTTCAACATATAATCTTTATTGTGTTTTTGGGTTTTTTCCATGTAAACTTTGTTCTTTAAAAATTTTGGTAATATATGATTAATTTATATTTTATGATTAAAATCTAGAATTTTAGAAAATTTTAACCAAAAAAAAATTATGTTTTAATTTTGTTTGCATTATTGTCATATGTAAAATTTCTGAGGAAAAATAGTTATCTTATTTATTTTGCTTATTATTGTATATTATATATAATTATACCCTTGCAGAGGGTATTATAATTTTGGTCAAAAGTGTGCAACGCAGTGAAGGAGACATCTCCGACCCTATAAAGTATATATATTCTTGATCAGGATCACCTCCTGAGTCGATATAAGCATGTCCGTCTGTCCGTCTGTCTGTCGGTTTCTACGCAAACTAGTCTCTCAGTTTTAGAGCTATCGAGTTGAAACTTTGCACACATCTTTCTTTTCCTTGCACGTAGTACATAAGTCGGAACGGCCGGTATCGGTCGACTATATAACTTCGTTGTTTTTTAAGATAGAGGGTTGGGACTTTCCACACATGTTATATTTGACCAACATATCTTATGTACAAAATTTCATAAGGATCGGCCGACTATATCCTATAGCTGTCATACAACGATCGGAATTGGCATAAATTTGGTGTTTTTTAAGTTAGAAAGATGGGACTTGGTACAGATTCTATTTTGGACAAAATAATCTGATTTGCCAAATTTCATAAGGCCGACTATATACGATCTGCTATATATCTAATAATATAAGATGCGTGGCGCCACCTAGCGGACTGCGACTGAACTGCAAGGGTATATCAACTTCGGCTCCGCCTGAAGTTAGCTTTCCTTTCTTGCTTTTTGTTGTTTTTTTTTTTGATTGATTGATTGATTGGTGGCCACCATAGAATTATGAAAAGAATTTCTTTAATCTATCTTTATGAACTGTTTGATATTTATTCTTTACGTTTGAAATTGTTACGTTATCTCGTTCTCCTATACTTTCTACCCTATAGTGTCCTGTATACTTAAAGTCTAATTTATGCCCTACTTCGTTTTTTAATAAAACTTTATCTCCTATTTCTAATTTTAAATCATTTGATCTTTTGTCATAGGTTTCTTTTTGTTTTTTGCTTATTTGTTCAATCATCATTCTCGCTCTTTTATAGGCGTTTTCGAGTCTGAATTTTGATTCTTTTGCAAAGTTTTCTATGTCATACAGTGGTGTAATGTATTCACTGCTATTGAATTTAATGTTTAAGGTCGGGGTTTTACCAAACACTAGTTCATATGGACAGTATCCATGTACAACAGAGGGTGTTGTATTGAAACAATATGTAAAGTATATAAGCCAAACATCCCAGTCTGTTTTATCTGTCAAAACGTATGATCTAACGTATTCGTTAAATGTTCTATGGCTTCTTTCTATTGTCCCCAATGTTTGGTGATGATGTGCAGTTGATGTTATATTATTAATTTTGAGATATTTGGATAAATCATTAATAATTGAATTCTTATATTCAGTTCCCATGTCCGTAATGAACGTCTTCATTGGACCGTACTTTAGAATAAAAGATTCGAATATGGCTTTCGCTACTGTTTTTGCACTTTTGTCTTGTATAGGGATTGTAACGAGATATTTTGTCAAATCGCATATTAGAGTGACTGCATATTCGTTACCTTCGTCTGATTTAGGTAATGGACCGATCGTGTCCACTAATACTATATCAAACGCTTTTAATGGGGTTTCTGTTATCGTCAAAGGCGTTTTTGTATGGATTGTAGTTTTTGATTTTTGGCATTTCAGACATTTCTTTACGTGGTTTGCAACGTCACGTGTCATGTTTTTCCAATAGTAATGTCTTTTTACTTTTGCTAGCGTTTTTGTTATGCCTGTGTGTCCGCCTTGTAAAGGATCGTCATGTAATGTAAACAGAATAGCTTCCTTTTCTTTTTTATTTTCTATTATGGTCACCGGCTGGAGTAGCGCTACTCTTAAATTTAATAATATTTCATTGCCCTTTTCTTTAAATTTATCTATTGAAACGAGTTAAAAGATTTTTTCACTCGGTGCCATTTTAAGTTGTCTAATCTTATTTATACCGGCTATTTTTTCAAGCCTTTGGAAAAATTGATCTAAATCGAATATTCCATTGGTATATAGATCATCAACGTTTATTCTTGCATATATCTGTTTTCCCTTCTTGAGAGAGCACTTCGATATTGTTAGATGCAAGGTCACTACTTTTTTAACATCTTCGTTATGAATGACGTCAAATATTTTGGGCTTGGAAGCTGTCGGTTGCTTTTGCAAATCCGAACTAGATGTTGAAACTGCGCAGTTATTTTTCAGTTTACTTTGAGATCTAGTAGTGACTTTTAGTATTTGTCTATTCATTTCTTTTGGTTCATCGATGCTTATTCTTGATAAGGCATCAGCCACATAATTGTTTTTTCCCTTAAGGTATACTGCGGTAAATTGATATTCTTCCAAGTCTAACCTCATTCTTG
This sequence comes from Drosophila pandora, assembly GCA_021223865.1. Classification (NCBI taxonomy): domain Eukaryota; kingdom Metazoa; phylum Arthropoda; class Insecta; order Diptera; family Drosophilidae; genus Drosophila; species Drosophila pandora. The sequence goes on along the minus strand of JAJJHT010019178.1, from coordinate 47,799 downwards.
TTAACTTGGAAGTTGAGTTTCTCATTGAAAATAGATATGTTAATGGTTTGTGGTCTGTTTTTATAGTGAAATATTTTCCATATATATATGGTCTAAAATAGTTAACTGCCCAATATATAGCTGTCAATTCCTGTTCAAATCTAGACAGAAGCAAAATTTTGTAGCGTGCTTTTTTAAAAACTTGTATAAAACATAGAAAGGTACAAAAAAAAATGGAATAAAATTACCCCCAAACGGTGAAGTGAAAAATTTTGTAGTTAAAAGTGTTGTCTTAAAAGAAAATATAAATTTCAAGAAAACTATAAAACCCAAGTAAATACCCAAGCAAATACTTGTTTCAAGCCAAATTAACTTTTCGCGACATTTATAGTCAACCCCGCCTTTCGAAGTTGGACAGCTAAGTGTTTCAGATGATCCTGAAATGTTGAAGATAGAACTAATAAGTCATCAAGGTAAACCAGAACATGGGATTTCATACTGTATGGAATAACCATATCCATTAGTCGACAAAGAGTCTTTGTCGCATTGGACAATCCAAATGGCATACGTTTGAATTGATACAACGGTCGATTGGGGACTCTGAACGCTGTTTTCGCCCTTGATTGAGAATCTAACTCGATTTGCCAAAAGTCATCTTTGAGATCAATTTTCGAAATACAGTGCACGGGTGGCAACCATTCTAATATAGGCATCGGATTTGCATCTTTTATGGTGACTGAATTTAGTTTCCTTGCGTCTGGACAGAATCAAACCTTGTTTGGTTTTACTAACAGCGTTACTGGTGATGACCACGCATTTGAAGGTGCTTTTTCAATTAAATTTTGTGCGATCATTCTATCAATTTCTTCACATAAAAGTTTTTCCCTGGCAGGGGATAACGGATAAAGTCTCTGTTTGATAGGTTCCCACTTATGTTTCCCACTAAAGATAATGAAATTCCGAGTTTATTCCAGAAAACCATGCCGCAAATAACATTCTGATTTATTGACGGTACTATTAGAAACTCTATGTTGTCATGCCTGATGTTAAACGTCAATACGGTGATCACTCCAGCGATATTTTGCATTTGCCCATCGGCGGTATTTACCATCCCCTTTCGGGACTTAAAATTATTTTTCTCCGCCAGTATGCGTTTTGCTAAAGCACCACCTATTACACTTTTGTTGGCTCCGCTATCCAGCAGAGCTAAATATGGTTGACCTAATATTTGTATTTGTGGAAAGGGACGAATGTCGATATGCTTGTGTAAGAGTGGTGAAATTACGACTTATTTAGCTCCCGAACGTTTCTAAAATAATTTTGAATGCGCTCAGCGCTACGACTTTTAACTCTTTAGGCTGTTAAACTGTCCTTACTTTCGCCGTCAGATAGTAGTTTGTCTAAACGTATATGATAGGGAGTAAATTTGATAGAGTTGATCGAGTTCTGATTTGATTGGATCCGAGATTTGAAAAGGATATTTGCTTAATGGTTTTGGCGAATATCCCGAGATCGGTTTTCCGACCCGGGATGACATTTCGAACAATTGGGCTTATATGTGTTAATCGACCCACACCCATAACAAAATATGCGACGTGTTTTTAAACAATCTTGATAACGATGTCCTATTTCGTCACAGTTCCAACATTTGATTTCATCCGTCGAACGAATGGCACCATCGCCATCAAAATTCTCCTCCGTCAGGTTAATGAATTGAATTTTGTTAAGCGAAGGTCGAGTATTTGTTCGCGGGACGGCTCCTTTACGAAATCCTTTGAAAAATTCTTCATGCCTGTGGCATTCAGTGCGTAACGCAGCCAAGGTTGGTGTTGGAACATGAAACAACTCGTGTTTCAATTCCGCCCTAAGATTTTGTCGGACCTCTTCCGTTATTTCGGAGTCAGACAACGGATTCCTTAACGCGTCTGCGATCCCTAACATCGAATCTAGGAAGTCATCAAAGGTTTCTGTGTTTCCCTGCTTTCGACGTCGTAGAGATTCTTTGATATCGCGGTCTGATCGTTGATCTTGATATTTTTGCTTTAGTCGGTCACACAAACAAAACCAATTTGTGAGATCGGCAGACCGATATACTCGCCAATAAAACTTCAATGCCGGACCCGTAAGTAATAAGTTTGCAAATTGAAACAGCAAATCATAATTTTCCTCTATAGACTGAGTGGTTAAAATATTCACTCGATATATAAAATCCTCGTAGGGATTTCCCTATTGGAACCGCTATGTTGTTTAGTTTAAACCATGTAGTTTTATTTAACTTATAATCTTTATTGTGTTTTAATTTTGTTTTGTTCATGTAGACTTTATTCTTTGAAAGTCAAATCCAGAGTGATTTGATATTCTGTTGCTCGCGGCTGCGCTGCCTACAAAAGCTCGGCAGCGATCAGTCGCGGCTATATTCATATATATATATATTTCTATGCTCGTATATAAGGCTGGTAGCGGCCCGAGCGTAAGGGTGTAAGTATGCATGGCTCATTTGTATGCGTTGTCAACTCATGGGAATTTGCTGACCAATGCACTTCCCAGGAGTGAGGCTTTAAGGCATATGTATATAGCTGGCTATTTGGCCGGGGCATTATGATTATATAACAACACTGTAGCACAATATTGTATTGCTACAGTGGATGCTTCCTATAATGACCCATGCATACTACATCTCCCTCCTTTTTTAAAATAACGTAATAAAATGGAGTTACTTTGAATTAACTTATTATCTATTGATTATATATATTTAGTGTAGAGTTTAAAGATTTTCTTAATGTTTTGATTAAATTTTAGTAATATATGATTAATTTATATTTTATGATCAAAATCTAGAATTTTAGAAAAATATAAACAAAAGTAAAAAAAAAATATGTTTTAATTTTGTTTGCATTATTGTCATATGTAAAATTTCTCTGAAAAAATAGTTATCTTATTTATTTTGCTTATTATTGTATATTATATATATAAAATTTTTTTATATTTTTTTTTTTTGATTGATTGATTGGTGGCCACCATAGAATTATGAATAGAATTTCTTTAATCTATCTTTATGAACTGTTTGATTTTTATTCTTTACGTTTGAGATTGTTATGTTATCTCGTTCTCCTATACTTTCTACCCTATAGGGTCCTGTATACTTAAAGTCTAATTTATGCCCTACTTCGTTTTTTAATAAAACTTTATCTCCTATTTCTAATTTTAAATCATTTGATCTTTTATCATAGGTTTCTTTTTGTTTTTGCTTATTTTGTTCAATCATCATTCTCGCTCTTTTATAGGCGTTTTCGAGTCTGAATTTTGATTCTTTTGCAAAGTTTTCTATGTCATACAGTGGTGTAATGTATTCACTGCTATTGAATTTAATGTTTAAGGTCGGGGTTTTACCAAACACTAGTTCATATGGACAGTATCCATGTACAACAGAGGGTGTTGTATTGAAACAATATGTAAAGTATATAAGCCAAACATCCCAGTCTGTTTTATCTGACAAAACGTATGATCTATCGTATTCGTTAAATGTTCTGTGGCTTCTTTCTATTGTCCCCTATATTTGGTGATGATGTGCAGTTGATGTTATATTATTAATTTTGAGATATTTGCATAAATCATTAATAATTGAATTCTTATATTCAGTTCCCATGTCCGTAATGAACGCCTTCATTGGACCGTACTTTAGAATAAAAGATTCGAATATGGCTTTCGCTACTGTTTTTGCACTTTTTTCTTGTATAGGGATTGTAACGAGATATTTTGTTAAGTCGCATATTAGAGTGACTGCATATTCGTTACCTTCGTCTGATTTAGGTAATGGACCGATCGTGTCCACTTATACTATATCAAACGCTTTTAATGGGGTTTCTGTTATCGTCAAAGGCGTTTTTGTATGGATTGTGGTTTTTGATTTTTGGCATTTCAGACATTTCTTTACGTGGTTTGCAACGTCACGTGTCATGTTTTTCCAATAGTAATGTCTTTTTACTTTTGCTAGCGTTTTTGTTAATGTAATGTAAACAGAATAGCTTCCTTTTCTTTTTTATTTTCTATTATGGTCACCGGCTGGAGTAGCGCTACTCTTAAATTTCATAATATTTCATTGCCCTTATCTTTAAATTTATCTATTGAAACGAGTTCAAAGATTTTTTCACTCGGTGCCATTTTAAGTTGTCTAATCTTGTTTATACCGGCTATTTTTTCAAGCCTTTGGAAAAATTGATCTAAATCGAATATTCCATTGGTATATACATCATTGACGTTTATTCTTGCATATATCTGTTTTCCCTTCTTGAAAGAACACTTCGATATTGTTAAATGCAAGGTTACTACTTTTTTGACATCTTCGTTATGAATGACGTCAAATATCTTGGGCTTAGAAGCTGTCGGTTGCTTTTGCAAATCCGAACTAGATGTTAAAACTGCGCAGTTATTTTTCTGTTTACTTTGGGATCTAGTAGTGACTTTTAGTATTTGTCTATTCATTTCTTTTAGTTCATCGATGCTTATTCTTGATAAGGCATCTGCCACATAATTGTTTTTTCCCTTAAGGTATACTGCGGTAAACTGATATTCTTCCAAGTCTAACCTCATTCTTGTTAACTTGGAAGTTGGGTCTCTCATTGAAAATAGATATGTTAATGGTTTGTGGTCTGTTTTTATAGTGAAATATTTTCCATATATATATGGTCTAAAATAGTTAACTGCCCAATGTATAGCTGTCAATTCCTGTTCAGTTGTGGACTTATTACTTTCGCCTTTTGTAAATGTTCTTGAGGCGTATGCTACCGGAAGGTCTATCGCATCATATGATTGGGTTAGAACTGCACCGCATGCCTGCTTATTAGCATCTGTTGTTATACAAAATTCTTTATTAAAATCTGGGTATTTTAATAGTGTGGGTTGGACTAGTGCGTTTCTAAGATATTCAAAAGCTTCTTGACACTCAGTAGTCCAGTTGAATTTTATGTTTTTCTTGCACAAATGGGTAAGGTGTCTTGAATAATACGAGAAATTTGGTATGAAACGTCTGTAGTAATTGCAAAAGACTACGAATCTTCTAGATTCATCTGCATCGGACGGAACAGGATAATTTGTTATTACGTTAAATTTTTTATCATCGGGTAAAATTCCTTTGTTTGTGCATTTGTGTCCCAAAAATGTGACTTCGTGCATAAAGAAAGAGCATTTTTCAGGGTGTAACTTAAGGTTGTGTTTTCTACATAGATTGAATACATTAGTTAGATTTTTTATCATATGATTTTCTGAACAACCTATAACTACTAAGTCGTCCATATAAAGGAAAGCTTGGGATGGTTCTAATCCTAATTCTATTAATTATCTAATAAAATGCTAATGTCATCATTCTTTGGAATGAATTTGGTGCTATTTTTACTCCATAAGGTAGTCTTTTAAATCTGAAAAATGTGCTGTTGTATTCTGATACTGATGGTTTTTTTGGCTATGTGGTATATATTTCGATAGTTTTTAATGTAGACTGGTGTAGAATCTTTTAATCTCAGCTTCTGTTTATAGAAGTTATTTGTTGAAATTCGTTCGGTTTCTAATCCGAATATATCTGTAAATTCGGTACATAGTTTGGTGAGGGTGCTTTTATACATTGTAGAAAAATTTTTCGTTAGTTTTGAAAGGACATCTTCTTTTCTGGTTTTAGTTTCGTTGCTTTGGACAATTTGATAATTTTCCAATGGTTCGTACTTTATTTTGGAAATGTTTATAATTTTATTTTTATCGGTCGTATTTAATATTCGGACAAATGTGTTGCTTGAATCAGTTATAGTGCTGGCTATAATGATGCCTTCATCTATACACTAAATTTTATTAAGGACTTCTTTGTGGGTGGTTATTATATTAATTTGTCTCACGACTTCGGATCGTGCTGGGATAAATAAGTTATTATTATTTGAATGCGTAATCGGAATATTTATGTCTTGATTGAAATCTGATGGTCTTGCTATTAACCAATCTTGATCTATTTGAAAATCTAGTTGACAATTGAACCTTTTTATGAAATCCATTCCCAATACGCCATCACATGGTATTGGGAAGTCATTGTTTACTAAATGAAAATGAAATGGATTTATGAATTTTCCTGTTTGAATTTCTACAAAAGTTAAATCTTGAGATTGAATAGTACCTTCTCCTATACCAGACATTGTTATGGTTTTTGTTGAATCTACTTCATTATATTGATCTGAATTTATTTTTAAAATGCTAATGTCTGAGCCTGTATCTATTAACAGAGTTGGGGATGTTTTTGTAACGTAGTTTTTAATGGTTACATAAATATTGAGGCTGAGGTTTATTTTATACAGTTGTAAGTTTTGTGGCTTTTTCTTAAGGAAAGTCTTTAGTTTTCCGGCTGGGATTCAACAGTTCCAACTTGAGAATTGGTATTTCCACCAGTGTTACTGTTATTGTAGCCGTTATTTCCACCACGGTTGTTACCTCTAGAATTTCCACGACCTCTATAATTATTGGTGTGGTTATTATAGTTTGGGTTATACCCATTATTTTGGTTATAACCGTTGCTTTGGTGGTAATTATTGTTATAATAACCTCTTCCGTAACCTCTTCCGCGGTAATTTCCTCAGAAGTTGTTATTGTGGTAGGGTTGTCCTCATCGGTTATATAGGATTGTACTTGGATTGCCTGTCATATCAGTACTACATTGTATGTACTTAGCGATGGCTTCGTTCATTGTTGAAAAGTTGCTTGCTTCTAGTACTGTTTTAAGGCGTCCATGTTCACAATTTTTAGTCATTGTGTTGATTGCCTCTTTTGTGCTGAATTTATCAGCATGTTCGGCAGGCAACCCCTCATCGATATACGATGCTTCAAGAAGCTTTCGCAAGTTTTCGATTTCAGTTGTGAACTTTTCAGCTGTTTTAACTTTTTGAAGTTTTTTTGACATTTTGATGACATCTGATGTTTCTCCGATTATACTGTCTTTGAGTTTTTAATTATTCCATTTAAAGTGGTTTCATTTTGGACTTTATATAGGGTTGATCCTACAATTTTTGATTTGATTACTTCAACCGCTATATGTTCAAATGTGCCTTTTGTTAAATTCACCAAATTCAAGGCTGTGATAAATCTTTGAAGATTTAGTTTTTGGCCATTGAACTCTGGGATGGCATTTGAAATATCTTTTATGTATGCCCGTTGGGCAATTGTTTCGTCTGCCATTATAATTGGTTTTTGGTCTATTATGTTGTTCGAATCTATATCCTCTTCGTCTCGGTCTGATAATTCAGATTGCAAGAGAACTGCGGGTATAGTTAGATTGTTTAGGTCTTTTTCTTCTATTTCTAATCTATCGGAGTCTAAATCTTCCAACACTACTTGGTCTGTGGTTGGTAGTTCTTGCGTTTCTAATTCGCCCCAGGTTCTACTGTTAAAGGTGTGTTTAAGATACTTGGCACTGAAATATCCAAGGAATATCTTTCTTTTATATTTATTGGGTTAGATCGCAATCTTGTTAGGAACTTTGAAACTTGTGACCATCGATTTTTATCTAATCGATCTCTCTGGTCATATATTAATATTCGCGCTTTATTAAAACGGGCTACTAATATTTCGGCGTGTTTGTGTATGGTAATCTGTTGAATTGTACGATTTTGAGTTAAAGATTTATATGATTTGTCAAAATCGGTTTTTAATATATTCAATTCGGTGTATAATTCATTCCATTGCTTTTTTGTTAATACGGAGAATTATTTTCTGAATACTACCATAACAAGTGTTTTGCCTAATGTTTCATGTTCTTCCAGTACTGATTTTATTTGGACATCTGGAATGGTGCTTAATACAATCGCTTTTTGTGTTATTGAGCAATGTATTAATGGTGAATTTTCGAAATTAAATGTTTCAATTAGTAGGTATTCTAATTGATTTATGCTTATTGGAGTCGTTGGGACTATTTGTTGAACATGTTCTTTTAAATAAGCATCCCTTTCGTAAACCTTTCTAATGGCTTCTATGGAACTATTTTTTTTTTATTATTTATTTTGCATCAGATATATATTTTTTCAGATCAGAAGAATATTTTTTTTTTAATATTATTTTTTTTATTTATTTTGCATTATTAATATTTTTGTTTGTGTGCTTTGTTCTCTTTTTTTTTTTTTTTTTTAGATTTTGTCAAGTCGTTTG
>JAJJHT010019178.1:20907-39622 GCA_021223865.1 Drosophila pandora | reverse complement strand
TTCAAACATTTATTATGAAGTTTGTATAGTTTATAAAAGCAATTGGCACACATTATGACAAAAATTATTAATAGCATAATATTTACAAATTCCAAATTAATGTTATTTGGCTCAACTTTATTTATTACGTTAGCAGTGGAATCCACTGTCTTAACGTCAACTATAGCCATTGTTTTTTTTGTAAAATTATAATTACACAGTGTTACAAAGAAAACAAAAGTGAATGAACTTTTGAAGTGACATAGTAGGAATTGTTTATTTGGTCGAGTATATCACAAAACCATGTATAAAATATTGGTAACACCCTCAAAATCTTGATTTATGGTTAAAAAACCGTTTTTCGGGACTTTTTTGCGCTTAAAAATTCCTGAATGCGTTTTTTTCAACCGATTTCAAAATTTTCGGTGTTTTTCAATAGTTAAATGTTGTAGCTTTTGAAAAATAATATATCTTCAATTTTGTTAAACAAAAAGGACAAATTTTTTACACGTGAAACTGAAGTTTTCGACTTTTATTCGTGATTCGTGATTTTGACGCCAGTTTTTCGGTACAATTTACAAAAATTCTGTAATTTTTGCCACATATCAATGTTGTCTCATTAATTCTGAATAAAACGGGACTTTTTATTTATTACGATAGCAGTGGAATCCACTGACTTAACGTCTACTATAGCCATTGTTGATTTTGTAAAATTATAACTATAGTTATAATTATCACCTATTTTCTCACTGAATTTACTTATCGAATTACTTCTCATCTATTATTTCTTATACATTTTTGTTTCTATTACATTTATCCTGCCTATTGTTTGGCATAGCTTTACGGGCTATACTTCTTAACGGGCGAAAATGGTTTCGCACGCTTTTACAAACTTTTTGTCTTATATTATATTATTTGTATTATATTAAAAAATATAAATATAAACATAGTATAGGCATGATCCGGTTTTCAAACTTTGATGACCCGTATCTTTTGCGTCAGCTGGTCGTCGCCGGATGGCTTCACTGACGCTCCTTCGTAAGCGAAAGTGGCGGTTTGCCCCTCTCGCTGTTGATCTGCTGCTGATGTTCGGGGCCTATTGGGTTAGGCGGTGCCGGTGCCGATCTTCCTACAGGGCTTCAGGCATGTGAAATTGCATGCCGTAGAGTAGAGTGGTCCGGGGCAGTCGGCTGGGTACGTCTTTACCAGCGCCGGTATCTTCTTCGCTGGCGGTGGTTGAAGCTTTGTTATTGGCTTGTTTATATTTTTTATTTTATGTGAGTGTGTTGCAACAATTGGGCGTCTCTCTGCGAGGCTTGTTTTTAAAAAATCAAGCTCGGCCTGCAACTTTTGTGCAGTAGACCACGCGGGAGGCGGTGTTTTAGAAAATAATAGCCACTTAATGTGTGCTATTCTTTTATTCACCCTCTTTTTAACACCTCCGCGTTTTCCCATTGCTTGCACACAACTCACTCAGTTATTTTTGTTCTCCGTTATCATCGCATATTGGAGGGTTGGTTGGAACATCATCTTATCGGTCATCTTGCGCAGGGGCAGGTTTTCTTAACTTCTATTGTGCTTGTTGCTGTTGCTGGTATTACCGAGTGGTGTTGGTGGCTGCATTAGGATGTTGATTACACCGGTCTACAGCATTTTTTCGCACGGGTTATACATATCTTATTTTTATTTCTTATACACATAGAAATAAGAATAAGAACAAAAAAATGTTCTGAATTTGCTTTTATGTGTAATATAATTTAGGATCACATCAATGAAAATGCATTAATAATAAATCGCTATAACTTCTCAAAAAGCAAATATTTTCAAATTGTAATCGCATTTTTTTACATATAATCAATGTAAATTAACTAAAACCCATGCGCAAATAAATTTTTTTTTGTTGACCGGTGTTATTTGCTTGCTACTTGTTGTTGTTGTTGGTTTATTATCCTCAGGTTCTTTGAACCTTCACGGTCGCCATGTAACTTTAGTTCAACATATAATCTTTATTGTGTTTTTGGGTTTTTCCATGTAAACTTTATTCTTTAAAAGTCAACTCCAGAGTGAATTGATATTCTGTTGCTCGCGGCTGCGCTGCCTACAAAAGCTCGGCAGCGATCAGTCGCGGCTATATTCATATACATATATATTTCTATGCTCGTATATAAGGCTAGTAGCGGCCCGACCGTAAGGGTGTAAGTATGCATGGCTCAAAGAATGCATTAAAATCTATATATTACTGATTGAGAAATATCNTTCAAAGAACCTGAGGATAATAAACCAACAACAACAACAAGTAGCAAGCAAATAACACCGGTCAACAAAAAAAAATTTATTTGCGCATGGGTTTTAGTTAATTTACATTGATTATATGTAAAAAAATGCGATTACAATTTGAAAATATTTGCTTTTTGAGAAGTTATAGCGATTTATTATTAATGCATTTTCATTGATGTGATCCTAAATTATATTACACATAAAAGCAAATTCAGAACATTTTTTTGTTCTTATTTTTATTTCTTATACACATAGAAATAAGAATAAGAACAAAAAAATACATATATACATATATATTTCTATGCTCGTATATAAGGCTAGTAGCGGCCCGACCGTAAGGGTGTAAGTATGCATGGCTCAAAGAATGCATTAAAATCTATATATTAAGGTAGAAACAGGGTATATTTCAGTAGCTTGATTTTAAGTTGTAGTTCTGCAAGCGGATGGTGTACCATACCCTTCTGATGGATGAGTTTTGTGGAGTGAGAATAAACAAAAACAGCTGATTTTGTGTTTCTGTGGGCCTCAGTAGGGTATGCAAGAACCGTCCGTTTGAAAACAACAGTGAAATTTGGGTTTTAAGTAAAACCGACTGAAGATACCCTGTTCCTTTCTAAGTACAATGATTTTTAATTGTTCGTTAACATTTAAATACGTAATTTCGTAAATATATATGTAAAGCATTTTACTGCTGCCATCTAGTCGTATTCCTAAATATGTATAAAAATTATGAAATATAAAAATATATAATAAAATTTGTTCGTAGTTAAATAATAATGAATACCCCATTTTCTTAGGGTAGCATGTGTGAAAAGTTACCAAAATCAAATATTTTAGCTGGTTTCAAAACGAAATCGAACGCACACATGAAACCGTGTATTTGAATGTGTGGGCACGCATACATAGAGTAAGATTCTCTCTCCCGGGCCTCCGGGGACCTGTCGCAAGAAATTTTGTGCGTCCATTTTCGTTGCATGAAACGAGAAGTCTATATGTTATATGGTTAGTGATATTGCTTAGGTGGTAAATGAATGGAAATATAGCAAAAACGTAAAAATTATAAATTAACGGTTTAAAGTGTGAAATTTTGCAATATTTTTTCGATTGTATTAAAGTGTACTGTCAGCAGTTTTTCTGTGCTTCAGATTGTTTTTTCTGTACTGTTTGATTCTTTAACGTTCATCGTTCTTTATGTAGGCTAAGACCCAATATTTTTTTACTATATATATATTGTGCTTGTGTTTTTGTTGTGTGTAGATTTGTGTTCTTGTGACTTAATATTAAATGTTCATGACTTAACAGGTGGTATGTAAGAAAAGGTAACATAGAAAGATTGACCAGATAAAATGATTTTATGCAAAGGACCAAACCAAACTCTTGTGATTTTACCTCACAGAAGCGAATTTTGAGTCTACAGAAATTAACAGTCCTCCTCTCTTTCGCAGTGTTCTATCACGTCTAGAAGTGGTCCAAAAGTGGTGCCACTGACTTGAAAAAAACGTCGGAGCTTAAGAAATCCGGCCTTAATCAAGTTTCTGTACAGAATATTATGTGGTACGCAAAGTAAGAACTATCAGAATAAAGTTTGGGATGTTTGCTACGTAGCCCTCTAGTTTTCTGATAGGTAAGTGTTTTCTGTTGATTACCTTGTTGGGTGATTGTTAAAAGGGTTTGAACTAATGGGTCTGATGGTATCTTGTGGTTTATACTGGGAAATTTGGAAGCCGAAGTTTTCGCAGTTCCAGCCCTTGGGGCAGTTAAAGCCTATATATAGAGAAATGGGGAGTTCACTTCCTGCGCCTAAATATGAGTCACCCAGGTGTAAAGGGCGACTCTCTCGTGCCCTACCTACCATTGATCGCTCCGGTTCCCCATCCTGCGAGCGACCCCTTTTCTTGGGTACTCCTACTAACTAATCCCGGCTAGCTGCGGCATAATTCTGAATGTTTAGCACATTATAAAATATTTATTAATACGAAAGACAATACATATAAAAATTGACCATTGAAAATGACCATATCAATTTTAAAGATACAAAAATTTAAATAATAAAGTTGATCAATTGAATTGGGTATATTAAAGTATATATTAATAATATATATAAGTTTAATAATACTATAAGTTTAGTCTCAGAACATGTTTTCTTGCTCCATCCCACGGTGAAAGCGATTTTGATGGGTCACTGGAAAAAGATTTACAACATCGAATGTCTGTCATCCCCAATGGGGCAAGCACACACTTATAAAACCAACAAAAAATCCCTGTAGTTAAAGGCGATACAATTTGTCTATTTATGGTATACCGATTGAAACCATTAGGATATTTACTTTACTTTTTCCTTTTTTTTCTAAATTTGTTCTTTTTTTTCTCTTTTTTTCTCCTGTTATATATCTATCATTTTTCTAGGTTTTTCTGCGGCTATTAGAGCCTTGAATTGACTCTGCCGTTGCACTTTTCATGTTCACTATTGGACCGGATCCTAGGCTGGCATACAAACAGCCTGGACCTTCTTAAAAGGGGGAATCTCCGCGGTCTTCGTCCCTCACATAATGCTCCGTCGCGCTAAATTGATTTCGGGGTCTCTTCTGTGCTCCTCCGTTCGCTCGAACCTAGCTCTTTTTCGATGCGAACTTGGTTGCGGTACCAAAGACCAATTGGGATAACTGCTGCTCCTCCTTGACGCTCTGACTTCGCCGCGCCATCTGGAGTCCTTGAATTTGATCTACCCACTTGGAATAACCAATTCGAAACTCTGCTCGCGCCACGTGGTCAAGCCAGTAAGCTGGAGGACAATTGGGAGGCTTTGTGCGTCCCCGAAAATTAACCCAAATGCGAGCTTGATCCTCGGATACTCTTGATACAAGGCTGCTTCAAACGTTTAGTCAGCTCAATCTCTCGCTCGGCCCTACCTACTTTCATAACCAGACCAACGCCGGATTTTAGGCGGGCTGGCTCCTGAGGTCCACAAATGGCGAACTACCGGAATTCAGTTGTTCCAGGCGCTCCCTCACTAACTAAAGCTACACCTTTCCCATAGATGGCGCCACCTTCCGCCAAATGCGGCTCATAGGGGTCGCTTTCCGTCATGGCAAATGTTACAATGAATACTCCCCCCTCAAGATCAGACTTGGGGTTTTAATTTTCCAAGGATGATCACAACAGCACTTGCACGTCCGCACGTACTGCCGAATGTCCTTTGCATGATATTTCTCAATCAGTCGACCCTGCAGATCCTCCAACTCATAATAGGCACTTCCAATCTTTCTCCTTACTCTGGCCTTCACGAAAGCCAGTCCCAACTTCGCGTTATAACCCGTATGGAAATTGCTCTGCTTAAAATTTCTTTGAAACACTTCTTGTCCTTCGTTGTAGCCCACCGATCTAGAGTGGAGATTTTACTTTCGCTAATTCGTTTTCTGTTGTTGCCTCATTACTTTCAAGGCCTGCTGTCGAACAATCTCAAAGGAGTCCCGCCTCGAAAAGGCTACCGACTTGTCGTCCAATAAGGACAAAGCCCTAGGTAATTTGTATGTCGCTCCCGAGGTCATAAAATGCTGGCCAAAGACCATATAGTACGGGGTGGTACCTAGACTCAAGTGCACCGCGGCCCTGAGAGCACAACAAATGCTACTGAGATGCTCATCCCTGTCCTTCTGATAAGACCTAATCGCGGCAGCCGCACCCGCTCCAGGGTTTTATGGAAACCTCCATGAGACGCCAAAGGGTCATCAAGGGCATTTTTCAAAATCTCCGCGACAAGTTGTGTAGGTACCCAAAGCTTCCAGCAAAAACTGTCATGAATTGGCTCGCCTATCACATGCTCGGTCCTTGGCTATTTCTATCGCTATTTTTAGGTCTGGAAAATTTTCTAAATTAGCGGCGATGCCCTCCATAAATTTAAGTACTCAGGATCCCGAAAATACGGCGACTCTAAATCTATCAAAAGGCCCTGTTTCGCATATAAAACAGCTACTTCTTCTTCATGCACTCTTGGCAACGCATCCGAAACAACATTAAGGTTGCCTTTACGGTGGTCGAAGGCTATCGGACATTCATCCACTTTATCCGATTTCTGAACTAAAACTCCTCCCACGCCGGTACTACTAGCATCACAGTGGATCGAGAAAGCCTTTCTGAAATCGGGGCTCCACAAAACCGGAGCCAAGCTAAACAATTCTTTGAGTTTCTCAAAAGCTAGCTGTCTGTCTGGGGTCATAGTGAATCTTTGTTTCGGTTTTAACAGATCTGTCAATAGCGCAACGACTAAAGCGAAATTACTAATAAATTTCCAGTACCAATTAGCGTCGAAAAGCCTTCAATCTTTTCGGCAAGGGAAAATCCACCATTGCCGACAGCTATTCAGGATCGGTTCGCATCACCCCTTCACCTTTAATATACCCCAAATACTTCACACTGCGCATGCAAAACCTACTTTTCTCCACGTTCAGAGTGATCGCCGCCATTTTCATACGCCCTGCTCTCTCAGGAACTTCAAATGACTATCAAAAGAGCCGAACACAATCAGTAAATCTTCTACATAGACGAATACCTCATTCATTAGTTCTGGAGGCACTACTTTGTCCATAAGCCTTGTCATGGTTTGCGGTGCATTTGACAGTCTAAATGGCATCACTTTATATTGGTATAGTGGCTTGCAAGGGATAGTAAAAGCGGTCTTATCCCGCGATGCTGGGTCTATGGGTATTTGCCAATAGGCAACTTTTAGGTTGTGGGGGTCGCTCGTTGGTTCAAAGCCAAAAAAAAAAAAAATAAAAGTAATTTGAAAATTTTTTTAGAAAAAAAAAAGAAAACAAAAATAGTAAACAAAAAACATATGGTCTTATTTACCCCTTGAACCCAATGCAGCTAATTAAAAATATCGATAGGCTCAGCTGACCCCAATTGACATTCACCCCCCCACCACAGCTGCTCCCCTTTTTGGGAATTCACCCACCCACGTAAGCACCTGTCAAAAAGTGACAACCCAAAAGATGCATTTCCTGTCTGCCACCTGATTTCACTTTTATTCTGAATCTCGCTGCGGGCAGACCTGTGCATCTGTGGATAAAAATTATTAAACCAGTGACTTAACCTCGTGGAGGAGAAAATTAGTGTGTGATTTTTTATAAGAATAGAGGTGAGAAAATATTGAGCTCCTTGCCATTCCCTGCATTGGCTTAGTGTTTATTTTCCCGTTTACCGGATTTTTGTTGCTGGATGACCCTCGATGCCCGTGGATTTGGAGGCACCACCTGGCCCAACCTCGGCATCCATCATAAGCACCAGCATCACCACCAAGCTTCAGGGATTATTTTTACGACCCGTCGCCGAAATTTCGCCGGCAACATCAACCCCTCTGCCTGTGGAGTCTTGGATTTTATTTATGTATTTTTTTTATATAAAAAAATTACAAATATCACGTAACTACAACTATTAAAAATCCCCGCGAGAGAGGACAAAAAATCCAGCCATTTCGAATAACATTTAAACTTCAAAATTCCAATTTTCAAATCCTATAATTTACCCAAATGAAAAAGAAGAAAAAAAAAAGGAAAACCTAAAAATCCATAATTATCAATTTTTATATCATTTTCTGAAAAGTCTTGAATTATTATTTCTAAGCAATTCCATTTAAAAAAAAAATTACTTGTTAAGCCCCAAACCTGAATTATTATCTTTAATTAACTTTAAGTATCTTTAATTATTATTATCTTTACTATTGAATTGTTCTAAATACCGCCACATTAATATTAATTATCATCGAAAATATCTTTTTATGGTTAATGAAAACCACCTTATGTTAATTTATTTTATAAGAGATTTTCCTGAATTATAACGTTAACTAAAATGAATTTATATTAGACCTTTTGTTTGGGCACCGGAAGTAATCTCGCCACCCATGCAGTTAAATAACAGTTAGCCACCTCAAACACCTTAGCCAAGGAATTTGTTTTTTTTTCTTCACCCCCAACACAATGCTATTTAGGAATCCTTCTCCCAGGACCCTTCCTATTCGATCTACGACGATTCGCGTGACGACCATGTCCCTACTGAAGGTACAAGAACCACTCCCACTTTCCCTGAGCACGGCTGGAGCCTGTTAGTGGATCGAAGTACCTTCAGGACATGTGCCAAAACCGTTACAAGGTCTAAAGTGGTTATAAAATTCGCCTTCGGAAGTCTGCTTAAGACACCATCAATTTGCGGCAATGGATAAGCAAAATTTTTTGTTACTTCGTTAGAAGTAACCTAAGACCACAGGAGATGACCACGCACTGTCTGACTCCTCTATTACTCCTAGTTTGAGCATACGCTCGACCTCCGCATATAAAAGCGTTTTCACAGCTGGAGAGACTGGGAAATGCATTTGTTTTATTGGTTTTGCGCGTCCTACGTCGATACTATGAGCTATTAGGCTCGTATTCCCCAATCCTGAAATGGCAAATGAAGAAAATTCTCTTACTACTTTTCCTAGGGCCAACTTCTGAGTCTTGTCTAGGACCGGCGAATCTGATTCTCATTCCGATATCTCCATACTTGGTGGCAGAAGATCAAATGCAGTCCAAAAATTTATGACCAGGTACAGATCTTGGCTAAGCGAAGGAATTATAAAAAGCTCTAATTCCTTTGTTTTATTTTCGTAGCTTATTGGACTGCGCAGCCGTCCTATTACTTCCTGCTTGTGAGCATCTGCTGTAGTGATCGGCCCAAAGCTACGTTTAAAGGGTATACGTTTTCCATTGAAAATGACCATATAAAACTAAAGATAATAAAATGTAAATAATAAAATTTATTAATTGAATTGGGTTTATTAAAATGTACATATTAAAATTGGCATAGCAAAAAAGAATAAATTAAAATCAATAAAATTTAATAAAATTATAAATTATCAAGTAAATCAAATCGTAAGGCTGGGTATTACTTTTTAAAACCCGAAAAATACATAGAAACCCAAAAGGTCGGACTATTTCTCAGTTTTTTATACCCTTGCAGAGGGTATTATAATTTTGGTCAAAAGTGTGCAACGGAGTGAAGGAGACATCTCCGACCATATAAAGTATAAATATTCTTGATCAGGATCAAGATCAGGTCGATATAAGCATGTCCGTCTGTCCGTCTGTCTGTCGGTTTCTACGCAAACTAGTCTCTCAGTTTTAAAGCTATCAAGTTGAAACTTTTCACACATCCTTCTTTTTCTTGCAGGTAGTACATATGTTGGAACGGCCGGAATCGGTCGACTATATCCTATAGCTGCCATATAACTGATTGATCGGAAATGCCATAACTTTGGTTATGGGTTGGGACTTTCCACACATGTTATATTTGACTAAAATATCTTATGTACAAAATTTCATAAGGATCGGTCGACTATATCCTATAGCTGTCATAGAACGATCGGTATTGGCATAACTTTGGTGTTTTTTAAGTAAGAAAGCTGGGACTTGGTACAGACAAAATAATCTGACTTGCCAAATTTCATAGGGATCGGCCAACTAAACCGAATAGCCGCCATATAACTGAACGATCGGAAGTGGCACAACTGCAAGGGTATATCAACTTCGGCTCCGCCCGAAGTTAGCTTTCCTTTCTTGTTTTTATTTTGTGATATTTTTGTCCTGTGATATTTTGACGTACTGATTAGATTTAGATATATAGAGTAAATAAGTAAAAGTATGAATCATTTTTGTATAAGTGTTGTAAATTTATGTTGTAAATCATTTTTCGCCTTCATTCACTCCTGTTTCTCCTTCAATGACATGACAAAATAGTTTATTGTATAAAGTTGTTGTGAAACCGAGCCTTGTTAAACATTTTTTATCCTATTTTCCTACTTTAATTCCTCTAATCTGATTTATGAAAAGCTTTTCCCGACTTCGTTGTAGAATTGCTGAATCTGTCCCCGGCTTAAGGTTCCAGGTCAGTGCATTTAAAGATCGGGTGCTCACTTTTAAGGCAATTATAGATCTCCAAAAACGTCGAATGGAATCATTCGATCTGGCCATTGACTTCTCTTTTCTGAGTCGGCGTATAGTATAGCCTAATCCCGAATGTTCTCATATAATTCAAAACAATACTCTTTCATTGTCGGAGACCATTATCTTAAGCACCAAAAAGTAGTGGAGCGCTTCCACCAAACGTTCGGACGGGTTCCTCACTAATCGTTGCGTTATTCGAATTTTGTACAACTTAAATTTTTCCACGCATGTAGTCTGGAGGATCGGCAAATAGGTCTCAGGTTTCTTCACTCCGTTAATTATCGTGGGTTCAGAGTATCTCAGCGAGTTTGACCAAGGTTGCTACTAATGAGAATGCGATGCCTGGAACACCCTTCATCCTGGTCAAATATGAGATAATTTCTAAACGCGTTGATCGCCATCCCACTTGTGGAATTAGTTGGGATGCGTCTTCAAGCGCACTGTGGACCGTAACCATTGAGTCAGTCTCGGAAGCGGCGGCTGTGTCTGATTTCAGGAAGTTTATTTGTGTCCCAATGCGTGAATTGTGTCCCAATACGACATTGGATTTGCCGGGTCTTCAATACGTGCACTCCATAGCTTTAACTTCGCATTAAAGTTCTTATTGCTTAGGGCGAAGGTAAGTGTTGATGGTCCGTGTACACCTGAACGGACCCAGCGCCGTAGATAGGATCGGAGGTTGTCTAAAGCCCATACTATGGCGAGCATTTCCTTTTCGTAGCGAAGTTTTCCTCGGCTCGGTTTAGTGAGCTATTGGGCGATCTTTTCCCGATTCATTTTAAGAAAGCTCGGCAAAAATGGCTCTTAAATTTTAAAAACCACGAAAGAATGGTTTTTAATTCCTCAAAGGCTTGTGCGGCTTTCTCGATTTCAATAGGAATCTTTCGCGACTGCGAAGCCTTTACCCGTGCGAGTTCTCTCCTTGACAGGTTTGTCAAGGGCTTCGCAACCATAGCATAGTCCCTAGTGAACTTCCTATAATACAAAGTCATCCCCAGGAAGCTCTTCAATTCCTTTAAATTGAAAGGTAGCTTCAACCTTTTTCCCATCGGCCTTGATGACGTCTTGTGAGACAATATACCCTAGGAATTCGACTTGTAGGAAGAGGAATCGCGTCTTTTCTAGGTTTACTTGGAGTTTGGCCTTTTTCCGGTTTTAAATTCCGCTCTAAGATTCTGTCAATGACTTTGATAGTCAGCAATGGTAGACGTAGCAAATTTTTTTTTAGTATATCGTCAATCATCCGTTGAAAAATTGCGGGGAAGTTATTAAGACCGAAGGGAAGACGAAGGAATTCGTATTTGCCATTTAGGGTCGAAAAGGCGGTCTTTGTGATGCCGCTGTCCTTTATAAAGAACTGGTGGAACCCCGATAGAGGGTGGTAGAGTATTTGGCCTTTACAAGGCTAGCCAAGATGGAGGTTATGTCAGGTATGGGGTAGGTATCCGATATAGTAACCGCATTCAGGCGCTTGAAGTCAATCACCATGCGGTACTGTTTTTCTTCATTCGGTCTGGGTTTTTTCGGCACCACCTAAAGCGGAGATTTGTAAGGGCTCGCTAACGGCCTGATTATTCTTGCGTCTAGGAGTACCTTTGTTTGTCTTTTGACTTCCCCTCTAATATTAGAAGGGTAGGGTTAGCTACGTGAGTAGATCGGGTCCTAATAGGAAATAGGATGAGAAGGACATTTTCTCTGTCTATTTGGGCTTTTATTTCTTGGAGGGTAACATCGCCGATGATTCCGTTGAAAGTTTTTAAGACAGGAAGTACATAGAACTTTATGAGGGAGTCGGTACCTGAGGATTTGAAAAATTGACCCGAAGCGGCTTGGGCAGAAAAAGGAGTGGAGACAGGAATGCTACCGGCAGCAACTTTAGGACTGATAAATTTACTATTCGCGCCGGTATCTATGAGAAATTGCAGCTTAGTCCCCTTTTATGGGAGGACGCTTATGGGGATGTATGGTACGCTAGAGAGGCGTCGGACATAAAATTTGGGCCCCCTTCATCTGCTTCAAGAGTTGTGTCACCATTAACCTCCTGTAAATCTTCGGTCATCGAGTATCTTCGGATATGCAGTCGGCAAACCGCCACAGTGGGCAGTCGGAAAATTACTTCGTAACGAGAGATGGGTCAAATAAAATATTTAGTTTAAGCTGATTAATTTATTCAAAAAAAAATTTTAATTGAATTTGAGGTAAACAATTTATTTTAGAAAAATACACTGAATTTTCTTAGCTTTAAATTTCGGCATTGCACGCCTCGGGCTCGTATTGCAACGGCAATACAATATTCTTTTTAATTTTTTTATAGAAAATATCTTTTAATGGCAACATTATCATTATACCCTTGCCGAGGGTATTATAATTTTGATCAAAAGTGTGCAACGCAGTGAAGGAGACATCTCCGACCCTATAAAGTATATATATTCTTGATCAGGATCACCTTCTGAGTCGATATGAGCATGTCCGTCTGTCCGTCTGTCTGTCTGTCTGTCGGTTTCTACGCAAACTAGTCTCTCAGTTTTGGAGCTATCGAGTTGAAACTTTGCACACATCCTTTTTTTCCTTGCAGGTAGTATATAAGTCGGAATGGCCGGGATCGGTCGACTATATCCTATAGCTGCCATATAACTGATTGATCGGAAATGCCATAACTTTGGTGTTTTTTGGTATGGTAGAGGGTTGGGACTTTCCACACATGTTATATTTGACCAAAATATCTTATGTAAAAAATTTCATAAGGATCGGCCGACTATATCCTATAGCTGTCATAGAACGATCGGAATTGGCATAACTTTGGTGTTTTTTAAATTAGAAAGATGGGACTTGGTACAGATTACTCTTTGGGCAAAATAATTCAATATGCCAAATTTCATAAGGATCGGCCGACTATATACGATCCGCTATATATCTATCTAGCGGACTGCGACTCAACTGCAAGGGTATTTTAACTTCGGCTCCGCCCGAAGTTAGCTTTCCGTTCTTGTTTTTATTTATTTTTTTTTATTTTTACACCTATATATAAAAAAAACATTCCGGCACCACCGCTTTTTCATTGCATTTCATTATTTTAATATTATATGTTATTTTAGTTTTACTTATCGGGCTTCATGTCTTTGTAGAACATGGACTGCTCGGGCGCCAGTTAAGGACCATGGTCCTTTGTGAGGACAATCTTTAGGATTGTCCTCAAGATGTGCATCGGTGCAGACGATAATTTCCGTAGATTCTGTTTTGCCCCTCCTTACAGTCAAACGCTTCAATTGATGATTAGGTTGATTGTAATTTGATTTAATTAATAAAATTGACAAAGGGATTTTTAAAGTAAGATAACAGGTTAACTCCGTTGCGGGTCTGAATTAAGATTAGTTATTCCAAAGCGCTCCGTTATTTTCCAGTCGCCCGTCTCAGCTAAACCGTGGATTTGCAGCGTCAGCGCCTCGTGCCGTCGTTGCCGGTGCAGTGAAATTGAGTCTGCTCTCTCTGCTGGGCAGTGAGTGCTAATCGTTGCATTTCCGCTGGGCGATTCTGCAACTTCTCCCGGGCTCGGATGCAGGCGATTGCCGGGCACGTTAGTGATGGTGGGGGAATCGCTTAGTTAGCGGATGTTAACTTATATTATAAACATACTTTCTTCTTTTTCTTTCCTTTTTTGTTTAAAATTATGATTGCATATATTTTTGCATCTTCTGTAACACGTCAATCACTGTCGACACGAAATGCAACATTTTGTACGGCTCGTCGTATCCTTGCGCTAGTTTCTCTGCGAATCCTTCGGCCGCCTTGGAAAAATTTTGTTTCTTCGCCCACTGTGTCGCCATATTTTGGACTCAAATCCCGCCTCCTCAGGTTGTAGCCGAGTTTCATCCTGTGCCGCCAACTCCATGTTTTTCCGCACCAGTTGGAATACTTCTTGGAGCTTCGCTGCGTTCTCCGGAGGCGTGGTTTGTCCTGCTCTTGTCCCCAATGCATCTTTGTCATATATTGCTTTCGGCATCCTTGGCTCTCTATTTTGTCTTACAAAGCACTGCGGGTATCCCGTAGAGTCCGACACGCCTGAGTTCCCTGTTAGCATAAACTCCGGCCAGTGTTCGTCCCATGTCCTCTGGTCCTGTCTTGCAATCTGGGCGCTCATTGTGTTGATCGTCCTGTTTGTTCTTTTCGTGGCATTTTTTCTGCGACGTGTACGGTGCAGTAAATTGATGCCGCTCTCCGAGGAACTTCTTGAAGCTCCTACTGGTAAAAATACACCATTATCTGTCACCATCACCTTTGGCACCCCGTACCGAGCTATAATTCTTTCGCGGATCCCCTTCTGCAGCGTCTCAGTTGTGGCTTTCAGCATTAGAAACATCTTCGTCTATTTCGAGAATTGGTCAATCATCATCAGAAGCATGGTGTTTCCATGCTTGGACCTCGGCAATGGTTCTACGAAATCCGCACATACCGTCGCCTATAGCTCCTCCGGGATCTGGGTCAGCATTTTTTCTGCGGCCTGCATCTGACTTGGCTTGTACCGCATGCATGTTTCATACTGCCTGACATACTTCCTTATGTCCCTTTGTATCTCTGGCCAGAAGTACCTTTCTACTCCCCTTGCAATCGTTTTTCTTCCATCTGTTGGTGCGTCGTGGTTCTTCTTCAGAACCTGCTGTCCTATGTCCACCGGTACACACAGCTTTAATGACGCCACTTCTTCACTTCCGGCTCTATGTAGAACAACTCGCTAAACCAGGCCTGCTTCTTCCATATACTCTGGACAATTCAGTGGGTTTTTTTTCGTATTTTCTCCTTCAGTGCACATATCCATATGCATTCCAAGTCTTTGTTTGCTGAGGCACTCCTGAACTTTTCAATTATCGGCTGGCGGGAAAAAGCATTTGCAACCACTTTCAAGCTGATTTTTCCTGTATCCTGTTTTTCTCTACTCCAATCTGCTTCGTTCGACTGGTGTAAGCAACCACTCGCTTGCCCTTATCAATGTCCTGCGTCAAGATTGCACCCACGCCGTAGTCGCTGCCGTTGTTTGCAGTATAAATCTCTTTGAGAAATCCAGGCATGCTAGCACTAAATCCTTTGCCAACCGCGACTTCGGATTTTCAAACGCCTCTTGGAGTCTGGCCGTCCACTCCCATTGTTTACTTCCTGCTCCCCTCCTCTAGTGGGATTTGCCAATATCGGTCTTTTAGGTCGAGGCTGATGAAAAATGCTGCCGTCCCAAGTTGCTCCAATATGAACTTAATTCGTGGCATCGGGTACGAATCCTTTATTTTGCGTTATTTTGGGATTATTTTGCTATTTTGCCTTTATTTGCCGGAAGTCCACACACACTCAGTCCACGCACATTCTCCATTGACCCGTCTTTTCTTGCCATAACGATGGGTGCTTCAAATAGCTATACGCGCTTTATGCATCCCTTCTCCAATAGCTCTTCCACTTTTGCGTTGATCTCCCCTTGTAATTTAGGGTTCTTTGGATAAAACCTGTATTATGTTGATATGTCGTTCTTCATGGAAATCCAGTGCTGCATTGCGTTCGAACAACGTTTCTGGTTTGTGAACGTCACTAGCTCCTCTTCGATTAACCAACTGTCACGCTCCTTCTCCCACTCCTCCGAGGGTCCTGTTATCGCTATTGACAGCCTATCCTCCAGGCATAAGCTCCATCTTTCTCTTTTCAGGATAGTGACTTGGTGGCACACACGTGTTATTGTCGTGCAAAATCCTGCGAAAAATCCATCCTAGCACCACGCTGTCTCTCATGCCTGGCAACACCAGCAAGTTAAATTTCTTTTTCTTGTTGCCATAGCTTACCGTCATGTGGAGTACCGTTCGAGTTGCAGTGTGGCTCCCGTTGGCCAACTTCACCAATCTCCTCGTTGCTGCACGTTCTCCGGAGACTTCCGGGCTCTCCGCTATCTTTTCTGAAATGAAGTTAGCCCCTGTGTCTATCATGGTCTTAATTTCCAATCCTCCGACCTTGACGACCGACGAAAACTGCTGATCGCCTTCTGATAATCCTCTACTAGTTTTGAGAGGCAGCACCTCGCGATCTCTGCCTTTCTCTCTACAGCTGATATCCTTACTCCTGTTGTGCCGCACATCCTGCAGAACAATATTTTAGGGTTCCTGCACCCTAGATTAGGGTACAAGAGAGGGCACCCTGCTTAACGGCCCCTGCCTCCGCATCTGTTGCGTGCCTTCGCTGGGATTTCTACATGTCCTTGCCTAGGCGTTACTGCTTATTGCTGCCTTAGGCCTACAGCCCAATGTTGATTCGGCTGTTGCTGCCTTAAGCATGCTGCCCATTGATGATTCGGCTGTTGGTGTCTCATTTGACTTTATTCCTCTGCCTGCCATCTTTGCATCCACCCTTGTCCTGGGGGGCTCTGTTGCTCTGGCGGGTCCTGGTGCAGTTCCTTTTTTTGCCACCTCTTGTCTACCGCCGACTGTCTGTGATCCCAGCGTGGTTCTGTAAAGGCTTACTCCTAACTCTTCGGCTAGGCCTTATGAAGCCTTTCTATAACCTTCTTCGTGGACTTCCCTAGCCAACTTTTCGATGTATCATTTCAACAGGAAGAAGAACTGGAAACTCCTTCTAAACTGCTTCCATTTTGGCCACTCCTCATCGTTCATTATGAACCATCTCTGCGCTCTGCCATAAAGTAATTTTGGAATCGCCCGCGAGATCGTGATTAAGCCCAATCCGTTTGTTTTAGCGGCCACTCGGTCCACGAATTCTAAAAAGTCTTTCGTTCGTTCCATCAAAACGGAATGGCCAATCAGTATTCTTTGGCCACTTTTACGAAGTCCACTTGCACCGGGACCGGCTTTCGAACTCCGGCGGTTCCACGCTCCTCACACTTTTCATTTCTGGTACCGCCAGACTTTGAAGGAGCTTTTCTGACTCACTCACGGCTCTTTGTCTCGGCGTGGATCTCTGTGTAAATATTTCTTCACGTCCACGCGTGACCTCCAACATCTCGTCGTCCTTTGTTTTGTCGACCCACTTTTCAACTAGTGCCCTCATAGAGTTTGCTATTCCCTCTGCTGGGAGACCGAGCTCTCTACACACTTCGCTCAGCTCCTCCTTGCGCAATACGTATATGCAATTTTTTCTCCCCATCTTGAAGCTGCGTTATTTCTAGACTCGAATGCAATCACGTAATTTGAGAGCCAGGTGTAAGGATCTGTTTTTGCTGTTCAAGCTCGCAACTATTGCCGCGGCTAGCTCATAGAGTTTGTTTGTCGTTCCACCGAATTTGTATATCCGACGTGGTTGCCCGAGCCAAGAAATAACAGCCCAGAGCCCAGAGTATTTTAGTGATACTTATGTTATTCTAAATTATTAAAAACGATATTGCAATGGTGAATCTCACCGGAGTTGACTCCTAGGCCGGATCCTCGCTGACTCCCCAGTTGTAGCTGCTCGGCTCCGCCGTCGAACGCTCATCCTCATCTCGTCCCCCGGTCACCATTCCGGGTTGGTGCCGATGTACACGCTCCATAAGCTCTCGCTTGGCAGGATATGTGGTCTTAATGCCTGACGCCGGTTCAGCTAGCGGTTCCCTCAGTTTGGGCTCAAGTGACGCCGTCTCCGTCGATCTCCTATGGCCGGGTCTCCGCTCCTGGCTCACCGATTCTTGCCTTATTATGCAGGATCACACCTGGTTATTACGATCATAAAGCGATAAGACGTACGCCAGACCGATCCGTCTCTATTGCTCCGAAACCAGGATATTTTCTGGGTCCAGACAATAAACCAAACCCGACTCTTTTTACCCTGGGCTTCACTTACGTCAAGGATCATGAATCCTTCCGCACTCGCTTCTTTTTCTATCTTCGCGTTAGACTCGCGAGCCGCTGGACTTACCCACAAGGGGCCCTTGAGCCACGGATCACAGATCTTTCAGACTCGATCTAAATCCCGCACTTGAGACTGTCGGACATACCCACGGGGATACCTCCTAATTCCTCTAAGGAAGCTTTCCTGCTTGAGTGTCGGAGTCTCCAAAGGCGGTCCTTCAATTCAACACATCCAGCTTCCCTAGAAGACTCGGTCCTGATTCGCTGCAGTGTCCCTCCTTATAGAGCGCCAGTGTCGAACTTTCATCCTACTAAATCTCGCTTCCTGCCGTTGAACCTTCTTGCTTCTATTCTCGCCATTAATCCTTATTTCCAGAAATCCCAAAGCATTTCCATTGACGGGTTCCCTTTCTTACCCCCCTTTGCCCCCCATGGGCCATTAACGAATATTTTTATTACCCAGGGCACCGAACTTCTTCCAGAGACGCCCCCCCTTTGATCGGTCCAAACGCATTTATTCTCTTCCACACATTCTAAACGCAACAGCCTCCGTGGGCAGTTACATTCCCCGCTGTTTTCGTTCTCTCGGAACCGTTACGTTCCACGCCGTCTCCGCGCTATGCTTTTTTTTCAATATATATAAATATATATGTGTTTATAGATATATATGTACTT
>JAJJHT010019178.1:0-12877 GCA_021223865.1 Drosophila pandora | reverse complement strand
GGCCGCTCATCGCCCCACCAGCACCGCGGACCCCGGACCAGCAGGGTCTAACGTGCTTGCGGCGATGGCGGCTTGTCTCGTCAATCAAGCAAATGTTTTGGCAGCGTTGGTCCCGGGAGTACGTCTTGGGCCTACAGGCGCGGTCGCAGTGGCAGCGGGAGCAGGAGGACGCCAGGAAGGGCGATCTGGTGCTGGTCGCCGAGGACAACCAGCCGCCCCAGCAGTGGATCACCGCCAGGGTCGTCGAGACTCACGCCGGCGCGGACGGAAGGGTCAGGGTCGCCGACGTCAGGACGAGTAGAGGAGCAGTATTTCGGAGAGCAGTCCACAAGCTGGCAAGGTTGCCAATAGATGAAGCCTAAGGAAGGCCTTCAACGGGGCCGGTGTAGAATTAATGAAGATAATTAAGTGGAATTTTATGAAGTCTAGTATAAGTTAGTTTAGGGCGTAGCGGGAGCGCAAGTGAAGCTCTCACTTGCGCTCTCCCACGAATTCGCCCCGCTTCGCCGCACTAGATAAGCTAGGCTTAAGTTTTTGTTGATTGAATATAATCGAATTTATAACGTCGAAGAGTGCACGCATTTTCGTTTTCGTTCGTTTTTTTTGCAATTTAATTTAATTTCTACAGCCACCTTTGTTTCCTTTCGTTTTTGCGACGAGATAAAATAATCTCAATAAACAACGGAGAAGCAATAAGAAATAAAACAAGCGTGTACCAAAAAATAATCGTTATAATTTGAATATTCAAAACAATTTGCGACATATATTGTTTATTATTATTATTTTGTTTATTGTTTATTTTGAATATTTTTCCCCCTATTACTTACATACTTTTTTTCTTTTTTTTCCCCCTTCCCCTTTTTTGTCTTCAACCTATTTGGTTGCTTTGGAGGAACTTATTGAAGCTCCTGCTGGTGAACGGCACACCATTATTTGTCACAATTACTTTTGGCACCCCATACCGTGCGACAATTCTTTCGTGGATTACTTTCTGCATCATTACCAATAGCATAGTGTTTATATGCTTGGAACTCGGCAATGGTCTTACGAAATCCGCACATACCTTAGTTCATAGCTCTTTTTGGATCTGTGTCAGCACTTTCCTCGCAGCGTGCATCTGACTTGGTTTGTACCGCATGCAGGTTTTGCAAATCCTGACATTTTTTCGGATGTCCCTTTGAATCCCTGCCCAGAAGTACCTTGCTATTTTTTTAGCAGTTGTTTTTCCTCCACCTAGGTGTCCTGCTGTCGGTGCGTCGTGGTTCTCTTTCAGGACCTGCTGTCCCATGTCCGCCGGTACACGTATCCGCTTTTAGGGGATGGGCCTTCAGCCGTTCGGTTTCCGATGTGGCATGGCATGGCCGACCATAGCTTTGATTTAAAGAGTTTCAGTTGAAGTCTGTATCTCAAAGAATAAATATGTATCATAATTATGTGTCTTTTATTTGCCGGCTGAGTCACTAGGCCAGCGGCAACGGAGGCAGTAAACTGCGCAACATAATCGTCGTAACTCGTCGTAAGAGCAACTCGGCGACTGAAGCAATAACATATTAACTTAATTGGCGCCCAAACAACATTTACCTACACCCAAAAAAGAATTGGATATAAGAGGATATAGGATTCTAATTTTAAAAATTTCACCGCAACTTCGGATTCATTCATTCCAACCGTTTGCATTTATATTTGCCATTAACAACTTTCCACACTGATGGAAAACCGGGAACACGTGCGCGACGTGCGTTCAGGTGGCTTCCTTTTTGTAATGTAAATATGTCTCACAGAGCTGTTCACAATCAATCCACTATATTTACTTCTCAGCAATATTAATATTTCCCTCTGTACTAATCTTGGTTCAATAGATGTTGAAAATTGCGGAAAATCCCACTGCTTCTTGGCACGTGGTTTCTGTATCTGTTAAATTTTTGCAGGTCACTTTAATGCGTCTGTGCTCTTCCTATCCCAAATTCAAATGAACGACAACGACGATAAGCTAACATTTGGTGCTACGCAACCGTGAAAATTTCCAAAACTTTCAATAACGGAACATTTCCATATCTCCGCGTGAATCTGTTTCTCTGCGCTCTTGCATGAGAATGCCAAAAAGAGAGCGTAAAAACGTGCTTCCGTGAGTCAGAGCGACTTTCAGTACCCTACACTTCGGCTTCGTGTAGTGTAACACACATTTTACTCCATGGAAGCTGGAGTCACATAATAAAATGAACTATTGAAATGAACTGGAAGTCAGGCGTTCGCAGAATCGGTGATGATGTCAACCTCTGCTTGAGCGTCTTGAACGCTTCGTCGGCTTCCTTATTCCATTCTAGTGGTTTGTTCTTTTTAAGGATATCTTTCAGTGGGGTTGAAATTGTGGCATAGTTGTCCACCAACCGCCTGTACCATCCTGATAAGACAAGAAACAGTCTCAGCTGTTTTTTGGATTTGGGAACTGGGAAGCTCTCCACTGCACTGACTTTCAATTGGTCGTATAAAATATCCCAAATTTCTAATCTCAGTAATACAAAACTTCGATTTGGTTACATTTATCGTTTGCCTTACGCAAATGGCTTGCGATTTTTTCGAGCAATGTCATGTGTGAATCAAAAAAAAGGAAAGGCATTACCTTGTAGTTGTACAATGGCCTGTTAGAAAAAGTAAAAGCTGTGTTTAGATGTGATTTCTCTTTTAATGGTATCTGCCAAAACTGTTGTCCTTTTCTGGTGAGATCGGCAAATGTCGCTGCTTGACCTGCATTTTATCACCAACATTTTGAGCGGTTCCCACTGCATAAGTACAGCCCACCTCCCGTCCAACCGACCGAGAGACGCTGCCGCGTAACGTACGTCTCGAATCGCGGGAATAGATCCGAGAAAGTTTAAACGAAGAGTAGGAGAAAGATATCACGAGGAAGAGAGTTGAACAGATAAGGCGGTTAATATAAGCGATTTAAAATTGTTAGTGGAGCAAAGTGACAAGATGTGGATGAGACTATTGTAGTCCGAACATAATACCCTGAACGGATCGTGTTGGGCATATTTCGAACTACAATGGCTGAGGAGTAGAGAACGAAAGTATCTAGTCCTTCTAGTAGGAACGTTAAGACTTACGCGTGTTAGTGCTGGCTGTCTACATTTCTATAAATAAAAATATATAGAAACATGACCCCCAACATCGTTCTACGGTTTATTAATGATGGTAAGTTGATTAGTAAAAGTCTACTACGATAAAAGGGGAGGTGAAGATTTGCATCCCAATTAAGTCCCCTTAGAGAAAAAGTAAGGAAGTTTTTTTGTACAGATTCAATGTGATCTTGGTGTACTCCATTTTGAGGAATCCAGACACACGATCCATACTCAAGAATCGGACGGACCAGTGATGTATATAACGTTTTAGTTATGTACGGGTCATTAAATTCTTTTGACCATCTTTTAATAAAACCTTTTAATAACCATCCATAGCTTTATTAACCACGGTAGATATATGGTCGGTAAATTTAAGTTTCAAATCTAATAGGACACCTAGATCGTTAACCTGAGTTAATCGTTCTAAGGCGTTCTCATAGAGAAAGTACATAGCCTGGTGAGGACTAGATCGGTAAAAAGACATAAGTTTACATTTCGATCCATTAAACTTTAGGTTATCCCTAAAGCGAAACACCAATTTTGAAGTTTATCCAAATCGAATTGAAGTCTAGACGGGGCGCTAGTGAATTTATACTGAAGGCATAGCTTAACGTCATCAGCGTACATAAGTACAAGTGAATTAGTTAAGGCATGGGGCAAGTCGTTAATAAACAGTGTAAAAAGTAGGGGCCCAAGATGGCTTCCTTGGGGCACCCCAGATGTGGCGCGGACTAAACGCGAGGTAACATCTTTAAAGAAAACATGTTGGGTTCTCCCTGATAAGTAGCTCGAAATCCAAATAAGAAGATCAGTTGGGAATCCCAAAAGACTGAGTTTACTTATAAGAAGCGAATGGTACCGAGAGTCAAGAGTTTTACTGAAGTCAGTGTAAATGACGTCTGTTTGTAAGCCATTCCGAAAGCCATCCGTGATAAAAGATGTTAGCTCCAATAAGTTGGTAGTGGTGGAGCGGCGCTTCATGAAACCATGCTGGCACGGAGTTATTATTGAACTACATAGGTGTTGCAAATGTGGAGTGATAAGTTTTTCAAAAAGCTTTGGAATTGCTGACAATTTAAAGATGCCTCTATAATTAGCAGCGTCGGATTTTTTTTTTCAGCGAAATAATGTAAGATTCCTTCCACATAAGGGGAAAAATCGAAGTTTCCAGCGATAGATTAAAAATTTTAACGAGAGGTTTGCACAGATCCTTGGCGCAGTTCTTCAGGACACAGCCTGGTACTCCATCAGGGCCTGGCGAATACACGGGCTTGACCTATCCTGCTTGAGCACTTGAGCATTTTCGATTTTAATACTACTTCACTGGATGCTCTGACGCCTATACAACTGATGCACGTGCCTGACTCCAGTAACGCTACGTATCGGTTCTTCTCTTTATACCCTTGCAGAGGGTATAATGATTTCGTCAAAAGTGTGCAACGCAGTAAAGGAGACATCTCCAACCCTATAAAGTATATATATTCTTGATCAGGATCACCTCCTGAGTCGATATGAGCATGTCCGTCTATCTGTCCGCTTATACGCAAACTAGTCTCTCAGTTTTAGAGCTATCGAGTTGAAACACTGCACACACCCTTATTTTATTTGCAGGCAGTATATGAGTCGGATCAGCCGGGATCGGTTGGCTATATCCTATAGCTGCCATATAGCTGATTGATCGGAAATGCCATAACTTTGGTGTTTTTTAAGTAAGAGGGTTGGGAAAATATCTTAAGTACAAAATTGCATAAGGATCGGCCGACTATATCCTATAGCGGTCATTGAACGATCGGAATTGGCATAACTTTGTTTTTTTTTAAGTTAGAATGATGGGACTTGGTACAGATTCTAGTTTGGGCAAAACATTCCGATTTGCCGGATTTCATAAGGATCCTATAACTGAACGATCGGAATCGGCATAACATTGGTGTTTGTTATGCTGGTAAAAAACAATGGGATGGGACTTTCTACGGATTTAATTTTGGGCCATATAATCCGATCTGGCAAATTTTATAAGGATCGGCCGACTATACCCTATAGACGCCATATAACTGAACGATCGGAAATGGAACAACCTTAACTGCAAGGGTATATCAACTTCGGCTCCGCCCGAAGTTAGCTTTCCTTTCTTGTTTTAATCTCTATTTGTAGCCTGTTTTCTGAGTTTCAAGATATCGCCGAAACTAACTTCTGTCGACAAGTGTAGACTATCCTCCAAAATATCTGTATTCTTGTTTACGATCGTCTCGCCCTTCCTGAGTACTACTTTTGGATTTTATTGTCTTGGATGCGTCGCCTTAACGTGGCTTGTCACATCCCCTCTCTGATTTATCGATGGGTTATACTTTTGACATCTTTTGCCCCGCATCCCCGCATCCAGACATTGAGACATTCATCGAAGGGATGTCCGGGCTTGTCGCAGTTCCAAAACTTCAACTGCTTTCGTTGCACTGCTGCAACTTCACTTCATTACTTACTTCAATCTTCACTTCAATCTTCATTATCAAAGTCTGGTTCCAGTTGCGAAACTATTGGGCGCTGATGACAACTGTTTTTCGTTGTTTGATATCGCATCTGTCTACAATACCGGTCATGCGTGTGGATTTTCGCTTTTAAATGAGTGAAGGTGGACAGGCACGTGCAAATTTATTAGTTCATATTGGATTGATGGCTTTAAGTCGCGCGGTTTCCACTGCATACGTACAGCCCACCTCCCGTCCAACCGACCGAGGGACGCTGCCGCATAACGTACGGCTCGAATCGCGGGGATAGATCCGAGAACGTTTAGGAGAAGAGTAGGGGTAAGATATTACGAGGAAGAGTGTTGCATAGATAAGGCGTTTAGTATAAAGGATTTAAGATTGTTAGTGGAGCAAAGTGGCAAGGTGTGGTAGAGACCATTGTAGTCCGAACATAATACCCTGAACGGATCGTGTTGGGCATATGTCGAATTACAATGGCTAAGGAGTAGAGGACGGAAGTTTCTAGTCCTTCTACTAGGAACGTTAAAATTTAAGCGTGTTAGTAAATGCTGACTGTCTACATTACCATATATAAGATTATATAGAAACATAACACCCAGCATCGTTCTACGATTTGTTAATGATGGTAAGTTGATTAATAAAAGTCTACTATGATAAGTGGGAAGGTGAAGATTTGCATCCCAATTAAGTCCCCTAAGGGCGAAAATCAGGAAGTTTTTTTGTACAGATTCTATGTGATCTCGGTGTACTCCATATTGAGGACTCCAGACACACGATCCATACTCAAGAATCGGACGAACCAATGATGTATATAACGTTTTTGTTATGTACGGGTCATTAAATTCTTTTGACCATCTTTTAATAAAGCCAAGCACACCCATAGCTTTATTAACCATGGTAGATATATGGTCGGTAAATTTAAGTTTCAAATCTAAAAGGACTCCCAGATCGTTAACCTGAGTTAATCGTTCTAAAGCGTTCCCATAGAGAAAGTACATAGCCTGGTGAGGACTAGTTCGATAAAAGGTTCGATAGTTCGATTTAAGTGCCAGATAAGAAACTTTTTTAGGGGTATTCAATCGGGCTACGTGTTTCTCCACTTGGAAATGGTAATCCTCTGAAGGTTCTTTTTCTGCCTGCCGTCTGCTATTAATCAACACCCAAATATCCATATCCGATACATGTTGTCTGAACTTATTCCCAAATTCCCTGCATAAGTCACTCAAATCGAAACGTTGGTGTGAACGACAGAAATAATAAATTTGTGTTGTGGTTCTCAGACCTGAGTCTATTGGGACTTTGGGATTGTTTTTCCATTTGCATGGTTGCTAATTCCGTGATTTTTTGCTTTAGTTACTGCTGCTGTATTTACATAGTGTAAGGAGATTAAATCTCCTCGCCAAGACAGATGGAAAGAGGGGCAACAGCGGGGGGCAGGCAAACTAACACGGCTGCGCACACGCACAAAGGAGAAAGAGGAAACGATGCGGAACGTAACATAAAGGGTTAGAGACGGGCCAGCGCGGCTGTGTTTAGATAGTACGGACGTTCGGAATATAGACGGTATGAGGGGGCAGCAGTGAGGGCAGACGAACCAGCACGGCTGCGCGCCTGAAAGAAGGAGAAAGAGGAAACAGCGGGGAACATAACGGTTCCAGGCGGGCCGTCGCGGCCGCGCTCGAATGTCATAGGAAAGAGCAGGGACGGCGGGCAACGTAGCGGCCCACGACAGGGTGGCTGTGTTTAGAAATGCAGAAAAGAAGAAATGCATTTGAGACGGCCAAAGGGTGGAGCCCGGGGAACGAAGTCCGGTGAGCTGCATCATAACAATATGAATCGAAGGCCCAAGCGGGGCAAAGGGTGTAGCAAGGGATCCAGTCAATGGAAATGCGACGGGTATTCGGGGAAAGGATTAACGGCGAGAACAGAGGAATGAAGGATTAATGGAAGGAAGCGAGATTTATAATCTGTGATCCGTGGATCAAGGACCCCAGTGGGTAAGTTCGGCGGCTGTACGCGAGTCATCAAGCAAGGATAAGTCAAGGAGCAAGTGGGGAAAGGATCAAGAATCCGCGGCGGAACTGAAGCCCAAGGGTAAATCGAGTCAGGTTGGTTTATTCCCGGATACGACAGGTATCCTGGTGTCAGAACAATCGTTTCGGACGCCTTATCGTTTCGTGACCGCGACGACCAGGTGTGATCTTGTAAAGCGAGAGGTGGCCAGCTCGGGAACTCAAGCCCGCACATTAAACCAAACAGGCACACCCCGGTCAAGTCAAGAGACTCCTGATCTAGGCGCTGGGGTGTAAGCACTGCAAACCACCTGCAGTGAAGGAGGCGCGATGCAAAACCTCTGGCCAGCCATAGATCTAGAAGGTGAGCCTATTGGTCAGCTAACACGGATTTTAACACGGGTCTGCTAACACGGCTACGGCGTAGGGGCATTCCCAGTGAGCCAAGGATAACGACGCCTACAAAAGAGGAGCAGCGACAACGAGGAGCGGATCAGCGGCGACGTCGACGACAGGAGCAATGACAATAGCGTGAGCAGAGTGACGGTGGCACCAACAACGAGAGCGGCGACGGGAGCAGCGACAGAGGCAGGAGAGGAGCAGCATAGGCCCCGCAGCTGGAGCATGTGAGTCTGAACTAAGGGAACCGTGAGCCAAACCGGCGACAGGCACCAAGACCACACGACCTGCCGGGCGCAAGCTTTGGGAGGGCGTGTGTATTGGCACCAACCCGGAGCGGGGATCGGGGATCAACGGAAGGGCGAGCGGTCGGTCGGCTGAGCCTAACAGCCGGTGAGATTCTCTTATTTTTGTAAAGTAAAGATAATAAAGGGGATTTGATCGAAACGAAGCATTCCGTGTTATTTCTGGGCTCGGGTAATCACGTCGAATCTATAAATTCGGTGGAACGTACCCTCAAACTCTGTGAGCTAGTCGCGGCATTTGTTGCGAACAAAATATAGCAAAAAACAGTCCGTTACATCTGGCGCCCAAACTACGTGATTGCTTTAGAGTCTAGGAGTAACACAGCTTCAAGATGGGGAGGAAAAATTGGATCTACGCGCTTCGCAAGGAGGAGATGTGCGAAGTGTGAAGAGAGCTCGGTCTCGCAGCGGATGGAACCGTTGAGATCATGAGGGCACTTGTTGCAAGGTGGGTCGACGAAACAAAGGACGATGAAGTGATGGTGGTCGCGCGTGGATTCGAGGAGAAACGTACGCGCAGAGGTCCACGCCGAGGCAGAGAGCAATGAGCGAATCGAAAAAGCTCATTCAAAGTCTGGCAGTGCCAGAAATGAGGAGCATGAGGAGCATGGAGCCACAAGTGCGGAAGCCAGTCCCGGTACAGGTGGACTATGCAAAAGTGGCGAGACAAGTCCGAGAGTGGTCGTTCCGATTCGACGGAACAGGGGATCCTCTCGAGTTCGTGGACCGAGTAGCATGGTCTGTCAAAACATACGGGATGGATATAAACACAATCCCGCGAGCGACGCCCGAACTTCTCCAGGGCAGAGCGCAAAAATGGTTCCTAATGAACGACGAGGAGTGGCCCACATGGAAGGAGTTCAGAAGGAGCTTCGAGGCCTTTTTCCTGCCAAAAGGATACTTCGAGAAACTGGCAGACCAGGTAAAGCAGCGGAAACAACAACGAGGAGAGCCGTTTAAGGAGTACATGGTGGACTTTCAGGCGCTAATGAAGCCGTTAGGAAAGTCCACAAAAGTGGTCATTGATAGGCTAGTGGAGAACTGCATGCCGCGCATGAAAATGTTCATGAGACCATACGCATGCGCATCGCTCGAAGAGGTGATGGGTCTAGCCGAGGAATTCGAGGAGCTGGCCTTGGAAGAAGAGGTTTTTAACAGGCAAGCCACCACGGTAGACAGAGGGTGGCCAAAAGAAGAACGGCATCAGAAACCACCGGAGCAACAGAGCCCCCCACGACAGGGATGGGGGCAGAGATGGCAGCTTGAGGAGCAACGCCAAATGCCACAGCAACCACAGCCGAGCCAGCAATGGACAGTCCCAAGGCAACAGCAGCCGAGTCAACGATGGGCAGCAAGCTAAAGTAGCCAGGCGAACATGCAGTGGGCAGCGACGCCTAGACCATTGGGCCAGCGGGTGCAGGAACCCAAGAATTTTGTTCTGCAGGATCTGCGGCGCAGTAGGGGTGAGAAGCACAGAATGCTGCCAAAGAGCGGGAAACGTGCAGCGATCCCAGCCATAGAGAGAAAGGCGGAGATCGCGAGGTGCTGCCTCTCAGAACTAGTTGGAGGATTAACAGGAGACGATCAGCAATTGGCGGCAGTCATCAAGGTCGGAGGAGCAGAAGTGAGGGCCATATTGGACACCGGGGCAACGGCTAGTTTCATTTCAGAAAAGCTAGCAGAGGACCCGGGAATCGCCGGAAAGCAACAAGGAGACTAGTGAAGTTGGCCAACGGGAGCCACATAAAAACTCAAATGGTACTCCTAACAACTGTAAGCTTTGGCAACAAGAAAAAGGATTTGAATATGTTGGTGTTGCCAGGCATGGGAGACAGCGCGGTGCTTGGATGGGATTTCCTCGCAGAATTCGGCACAACAATCAACTGCGCAACTGCACTAAGTCACGATCCCGAGGAGAGAGAGATGGAGCGGGTGCCTGGAGGATAGGCTGTCCATAGCCATAGCGGGACCCTCGGAGGAATGGGAGCGGCGTTCACAAATCAGAAGGGTTGTTCAAACATAACCCAGCATAAAATCACGATGAAAGACGACATCCCAATTAAACAAAGATATTACCCAAAGAACCCCAAAATACAGGGGGAAATCAATAATAAGGTGGAAGAACTGCTGGAGAAGGGATGCATCGAACCTTCAAACAGCGCCTACAGCTCACCCATTGTCATGGTGAAGAAAAAGACGGGTCAATGGAGAATGTGCGTGGATTTCCGACAAATAAACGCAAAGTCAGTGAAAGATGCGTACCCTATGCCGAGAATAAACTTCGTTTTGGAGCAACTGAGGGAGGCAAAATTTTTCAGCAGCCTCGACCTCAAGGATGGATATTGGCAAATCCCAATGGAGGATGAGAGCAGGATATACACGGCCTTTACTGTACCAGGGAAAGGTCTGCACCAGTGGAAGGGGATGCCGTTCGGACTACACTCGGCCTTGGCAACATTTCAAAGGGCCTTAGACCAGGTCATAGGCCCGGACATGGCTCCCCACGCATTCGCGTACCACGACGCACGAGGGAGGAGCACATGGCAAATTTGAAGGAAGTGTTCCGAAGACTGAAGGCGACAAACTCAAGGATAAACACAGATAAGTGCCATTTCTTCAGGGAAGAGCTGTTGTACCTGGGCCACCGGATAACAAGTGAAGGGATTGGTATGGATCCCGGAAAAGTCGCAGCGATCACGGAATTGGAACCACCGACAAACGTGAAAGGAGTACGATAATTCATAGGGATGGCGTCGTGGTATCGGCGATTCGTCCTTGATTTCGCCGTAAAACGATCTCCTACGAAAGGGAACAAAGTGGGAGTGGACGGCAAGACACCAAGAGGCGTTTGAAAATTTTAAAATCGCGTTTAGCAGAGGATCCGGTGCTGGCGTGTCCCGACTTCACGAAGAAGTTTGTACTGCAAACAGATGCCAGCGACTACGGCGTAGGTGCAAAGCTGACGCAGGACACGGATGAGGGCGAGCGAGTTGTTGCTTACGCCAGCCGGACGCTAATAGGCGCGGAGAAGAATTACTCGGCAACGGAGAAAGAATGCCTGGCAATTATATGGGCCATTCGGCAGATGGGACCATACCTGGAGGGGTACCAGTTCGACGTGATCACGGATCACATGGCGCTGAAGTGGTTGAACAACATAAAGAGCCCACTCGGAAGGGTCGCGAGATAGGTCTTCGAATTGCAACAGTACGATTACCTTATCAGCTACAGGAAAAGCAAGCTGAACGTAGTCGCGGATGCACTTTCCCGCCAGCCGATCGTGGAGAAGCTGAGGAGTGCCACAGCAACCGAAGACGCGGAATGCATTTGGATAGGCTCACTGAAGAAGAAAATAAAGGAAAACCCACAGAAGTATCCGGAATACGTCGAGGAGGCAGGCCTGATTTACCGACATGTTCCACAAAGAGCCGGGAGCGAGGAAGTGGCATCGTGGAAATTATGTGTGCCGATGGACATGAGGCAACAGGTGCTAAAGGAGAACCACGACGCACCAACAGCGGGACATCTAGGCGGAAGGAAAACGATTGCGAAAGTAGCAGCAAGGTACCAGGGATGCAGAGGGACGTGAGGAAATATGTCAGGAAATGCGAGACAGGCATGCGGTATAAACCGAGCCAGATGCAGGCCGCAGGGAAAATGTTAACACAGGTCCCAGAGGAGCCGTGGGCGACGGTATGTGCGAATTTCGTGGGACCGTTGCCGAGATCCAAGCATGGGAACGCCATGCTACTAGTCATGATCGATCGGTTCTCAAAATGGACAGAAATGGTCCCAATGCGAAAAGCCACAACAAAGACGCTGCAGAAGGCAATTCGCGAAAGGATCATCGTTAGATACGGGGTGCCAAAGGTGATGGTGACGGACAATGGTGTTCAATTCACCAGTAGGAGCTTCAAGAAATTCCTCGAGGAGCTCAGAGTTCGTCATCCGCCAGGAAACCCGACGGAAAGAGCAAACAGGACGGTGAAGACGATGATCGCCCAGTTTGCAGGAAAGGACCAAAGGACGTGGGACGAGCACTGGCCAGAATTGATGCTGGCAGTGAACTCGAGCGTGTCGGACTCCACGGGGTACTCTCCATGCTTCGTCACCCAAGGCAGAGAGCCAAGAATGCCGAAAGCAATATTCGACCAAGGGGCATTGGGGACAGGAGAAGCACAAGTCACTCCCTCAGAAAATGCGGAAAAAATTGCAGGAAGTGTTCGAGCTGGTGCGGAGAAACATGAAGCGCGCGGCGCAGGAGCAAGCTCGGCACTACAATCTGAGGAAGCGGGAGTGGAGCCCGAAGATCGGCGACACAGTGTGGGCAAAAGAGCACCATTTGTCCAAGGCGGCCGAAGGATTCGCGGCAAAGTTAGCGCCAAAGTACGACGGGCCGTACACGGTGGTGAACTTTGTGTCGCCAGTTGCTACGGTACGCTGGCACAAGGAAGGAAAAGAGGGCCCACCTGATTGAGCTGAAAGCCCAAGCGCAGGAGTCGGCGCAGGCATAAGCCACAGAAACACGGAAAAAAACAAAAAAAAAATATATATATATT
>JAJJHT010019003.1:253942-271216 GCA_021223865.1 Drosophila pandora | reverse complement strand
GGAATACTAGAAGTTTCACTTCTGTCTTGCGTAGGCTTGACACACCCTTTTATTTTATTCAAAATTGTCTCCTTCTGCTTTAATACAGTTTTTTGCACGGTCCAAAAGCATGTCTAACGAGTGTTTTAGCTCGTTGCCCGGTATCGCCGCCAGTATGCCGGTGCAAGCCTTTTGAATGGCCTCTACGTCTGCATAACGCTTTCCTTTCATCGGCAAATGCATTTTTCCGAAAAGGAAGAAGTCGCACGGTGCCATATCAGGTAAATACGGGGAGTGGTTGATTCTTAAAATGTGATTTTTGGTCACAAGCATCGATCAATGAGACGGTGCCAACCATCCATCTTCCATCTTCGCGATATTCGGGCCGAACACGTTAAATACGGCGCACCAAACGCTTCAAAACTCCAAAGTAGAATACCGCATTAACGTTTTGGCCGGGTGGAACACATTCTATGTGGACATACCCTTGGAATCATAAAAACAAATCAGCAGTCTTTACTTTTGACTTCTCCAGTTGCGATTTTTTGGGTTTCGGCTCGTCCGGCGCCATTCACAACGTTTCGTCACCAGTCACAATCTTGTAAAGGAAGTTCGGGTCTTTTTTGCCTATTTCATGATGTCCTTCGAATGTTAAATTCTGAGCAATTTTTGGACGTCAGTCAATTTGTGCGGAACAAACCGTGCTCACAACTTTTATAAGCCCTAATGTTCGGTCAAAATGCGATAAATCCATTTTTTAGAGGTGTTCAAATCTATTTCCATGAATTTCAATGATGATTTCTGCTAATTTTTTATGAACTCACGCACAGTTTCGATGGAATTTTCGTTGATCACAGATTTTGGTTGGCCCACATGTTCATCGTCATTTATGTCCGCACGACCACTTTGAAAACGTTCAAACCACTTGTGCATTCTGCTACTGGATAGGCAATCATCGCCATAAACTTTTTTCATCAATTGAAACGTTTCGGTAAAAGTTTTACCAATTTTAAAACAAAATTTCATGTTGGCTCTTTGTTCGAAGCTCATTTTTGCACATACATACTGACACTTTAAACCCAATAACCTCACTTCCAATAGATGAAATGTCATGCAAGTTTTCTGGAAGTCGATAAAGGATAGCAGATTCTAACGCACCAGTTGACATATGGATGGCGCCACTAGAGGGCGCTAGATTCAAAAAGTCCTGTTTGGTGGGCTGTACGTATGCAGCGGAAACCGCGCGTAAAAAAATAACTGTCGTCCGCATAATTAGCTCTAATGTATCAGTAATTAATTCATTTGATGATTATTCATTTATATAAAAGGTGAGTTTCAAAGTAAACAGGACTTCAAAAAAAAAACAAGAAAGGAAAGCTAACTTCGGGCAGAGCCGATGCTTATATACCCTTTCAGTTGAGTCGCAGTCCGCTAGGTGGCGCCACGCATTTTATATTGTTATATATATAGCCGGTTATAGTCGGCCGATCCTTATGAAATTTACGGACAGACGGTCAGACGGACAGACGGATATGCTTATATCGACTCAGGAGGTGATCCTGATCAAGAATATATACACTTTATAGGATCGGAGATGTCTCCTTCACTGCGTTGCACAGTTTTTACCAAAATTATAATACCCTCTGCAAGGGTATAAAGACAGAACAAATAGTTTTTTCGGCAAAATCAATTTATTTTATTCAAAATTGTCTCCTTCTGCTTTAATACAGTTTTTTGCACGGTCCAAAAGCATGTCTAACGAGTGTTTTAGCTCGTTGCCCGGTATCGCCGCCAGTATGCCGGTGCAAGCCTTTTGAATGGCCTCTACGTCTGCATAACGCTTTCCTTTCATCGGCAAATGCATTTTTCCGAAAAGGAAGAAGCCGCACGGTGCCATATCAGGTAAATACGGAGAGTGGTTGATTCTTAAAATGTGATTTTTGGTCACAAGCATCGATCGATGAGACGGTGCCAACCATCCATCTTCCATCTTCGCGATATTCGGGCCGAACACGTCAAATACGGCGCACCAAACACTTCAAAACTCCAAAGTAGAATACCGCATTAACGTTTTGGCCGGGTGGAACACATTCTATGTGGACATACCCTTGGAATCATAAAAACAAATCAGAAGTCTTTACTTTTGATTTCTCCAGTTGCGATTTTTTGGGTTTCGGCTCGTCCGGCGCCATTCACAACGTTTCGTCACCAGTCACAATCTTGTAAAGGAAGTTCGGGTCTTTTTTGCCTATTTCATGATGTCCTTCGAATGTTAAATTCTGAGCAATTTTTGGACGTCAGTCAATTTGTGCGGAACAAACCGTGCTCACAACTTTTGTAAGCCCTAATGTTCGGTCAAAATGCGATAAATCCATTTTTTAGAGGTGTTCAAATCTATTTCCATGAATTTCAATGATGATTTCTGCTAATTTTTTATGAACTCACGCACAGTTTCGATGGAATTTTCGTTGATCACGGATTTTGGTTGGCCCACATGTTCATCGTCATTTATGTCCGCACGACCACTTTGAAAACGTTCAAACCACTTGTGCATTCTGCTACTGGATAGGCAATCATCGCCATAAACTTGTTTCATCAATTGAAACGTTTCGGTAAAAGTTTTACCAATTTTAAAACAAAATTTCATGTTGGCTCTTTGTTCGAAGCTCATTTTTGCACATACATACTGACACTTTAAACCCAATAACCTCACTTCCAATAGATGAAATGTCATGCAAGTTTTCTGGAAGTCGATAAAGGATAGCAGATTCTAACGCACCAGTTGACATATGGATGGCGCCACTAGAGGGCGCTAGATTCAAAAAGTCCTGTTTGGTGGGCTGTACGTATGCAGCGGAAACCGCGCGTAAAAAAAATGAATTAATCAGTAATTAATTCATTTGATGATTATTCATTTATATAAAAGGTGAGTTTCAAAGTAAACAGGACTTAAAAAAAAAAACAAGAAAGGAAAGCTAACTTCGGGCAGAGCCGATGTTTATATACCCTTTCAGTTGAGTCGCAGTCCGCTAGGTGGCGCCACGCATTATATATTATTATATATATAGCCGGTTATAGTCGGCCGATCCTTATGAAATTTACGGACAGACGGTCAGACGGACAGACGGATATGCTTATATCGACTCAGGAGGTGATCCTGATCAAGAATATATACACTTTATAGGATCGGAGATGTCTCCTTCACTGCGTTGCACAGTTTTTACCAAAATTATAATACCCTCTGCAAGGGTATAAAGACAGAACAAATAGTTTTTTCGGCAAAATCAATTTATTTTATTCAAAATTGTCTCCTTCTGCTTTAATACAGTTTTTTGCACGGTCCAAAAGCATGTCTAACGAGTGTTTTAGCTCGTTGCCCGGTATCGCCACCAGTATGCCGGTGCAAGCCTTTTGAATGGCCTCTACGTCTGCATAACGCTTTCCTTTCATCGGCAAATGCATTTTTCCGAAAAGGAAGAAGCCGCACGGTGCCATATCAGGTAAATACGGGGAGTCTTACGGGTTGATTCTTAAAATGTGATTTTTGGTCACAAGCATCGATCGATGAGACGGTGCCAACCATCCATCTTCCATCTTCGCGATATTCGGGCCGAACACGTCAAATACGGCGCACCAAACGCTTCAAAACTCCAAAGTAGAATACCGCATTAACGTTTTGGCCGGGTGGAACACATTCTATGTGGACAATACCCTTGGAATAATAAAAACATATCAGCAGTCTTTACTTTTGACTTCTCCAGTTGCGATTCTTTGGGTTTCGGCTCGTCCGGCGCCATTCACAACGTTTCGTCACCAGTCACAATCTTGTAAAGGAAGTTCGGGTCTTTTTTGCCTATTTCATGATGTCCTTCGAATGTTAAATTCTGAGCAATTTTTGGACGTCAGTCAATTTGTGCGGAACAAACCGTGCTCACAACTTTTGTAAGCCCTAATGTTCGGTCAAAATGCGATAAATCCATTTTTTAGAGGTGTTCAAATCTATTTCCATGAATTTCAATGATGATTTCTGCTAATTTTTTATGAATTCACGCACAGTTTCGATGGAATTTTCGTTGATCACGGCTTTTGGTTGGCCCACATGTTCATCGTCATTTATGTCCGCACTACCACCTTGAAAACGTTGAAACCACTTGTGCATTCTGCTACGGGATAGGCAATCATCGCCATGCACGGAAAAGTTGTATATTCACATACCAGTAGATGGCGAAAATCAAATTCAACAAG
The DNA here is from genome assembly GCA_021223865.1 of Drosophila pandora. NCBI lineage: Eukaryota > Metazoa > Arthropoda > Insecta > Diptera > Drosophilidae > Drosophila > Drosophila pandora. The sequence continues at coordinate 266,992 of JAJJHT010019003.1, read as the reverse complement.
AAAGGAAAGCTAACTTCGGGCGGAGCCGAAGTTGATAAACCCTTGCAGTTAGATGGCAGCTTCTATTATAATATATATACATCGGATCATATGTAGATGACCGATTATTATGAGAACTTTTACCTTCAAATCGATTTGCTACTAAAAATTTTGGGAGCAGCCCCAAGCATCTTTTAAATACCAAGGTTCCGCTATTATAAAATTGGGCAGATCGGATTAGGTTGGAAAACGGAATCCGTAGAAAGTCCCATCCATCTAGCTTAAAAAAACAAAGTTATGCCAATTCCGATCATTCACGATCCTTATGATATTTTGAAGATAAAATATCTTGGCCAAACAATTTTGGAATGTCCAAACTTAAAAAACAGCAATTTTATGGTATGTCCGATCAGCCAGTTATATGGCAGCTATAGGATATAGTCGACCGATCCCGGCCGTTCCGACTTATATACTGCCTGCAAAGGAAAGAAGGATGTGTGCAAAGTTTGAACTCGATAGCTCTAAAACTGAGAGACTAGTTTGCGTAGAAACAGACAGACGGACAGACGGACATGCTCATATCGACTCAAGAGGTGATCCTGATCAAGAATATATATATGTACTTTATAGGGTCGGAGATGTCTCCTTCACTGCGTCGCACACTTTTGACCAAAATTATAATGCCCTCTGCAAGGGTATAAAAAGAAAGAAATCTTGAATAAGTTAGTAATGGTCAGATTAACCGAATACGTAAAAAAAACTACATTTACAAATAACATAATAAATATATTTTGATGGGTATATGCATACAAAAAGCATATTCTTTTCATAAATTCAAGCTAAATTAATACACAGAAATATAGATATCTTAATACAATATACCACCCTCAATATACAACATTAAATATATATTAATCAAAATAACTTCACAATATTACTTTATGTTTCAAAAAGAGTGAGATGTCGCATGCATCGAATATGTACTGAAATGTATAATTACGTATATTTACGCAAATAATTCATATGAATGTTCCTATATCAAATGTGTAGTAAATTGATCACACAAGAATTCGAGTGTGAATCACTATATGCTTAGTCGGCATATCTAGTATGCGCGACAGCGATATGGATGCATCACACCTTCTAACTCACATACACATAAATTCTCTTGCATATACTAATTATTTACGTGTAAAATATATAATGAAGACCTGGTATTCAGCACCGTCTCTGCCGGCGGAACCGTGCATTATTTGACTATATGAGTAAATGCCCATATATATAAGAATGAATTAATTATTCAATACAGAACTTCCAAGCACAACGAAAGAGACATGGGCCTTTCCTTGGGCAAACCATCATTGTAAAGACATCTGTACAATTTAATCTTCTCCTTTCGAGTTATAAAAACTTAAAAGTTAATTAAGTGCACCAAATATAATTTACCTGGGCTGGTTGTTGGCGTGTTTTATCTATAACCAGGGTTCGATTTGAAGCAAGATTGTTAGGCGTCTTATACTGGCGGGATGCCGAGAAATCAATTATTACAACAATTTTCACAAATAAATAACATTCAGTTCATCTAGTGGCTTTAACATAAATAATGTTAATAATCTTTTTGAGAATTTATTGAAGTCAGAGTGTTGCAGCCCAGGATGTGTTGAAGTCAAAACAACTATTAATATCACGCTTTTAGGTCTAATTTAAATGTTTATTTAATCAAAATTTTACGAGCTTTAAAAAATCTTGTTCGTCTTTCGGCTTCTTCTGTGATTAACGATTTGAGATGACATTTTCCAATTCGCCTCTTCTGCTACTCACAACTCGTTCGTTATTTTACCATATGTTGTCGTGTTGGCGCTAACATTCTCCCCCCCATAAACGCCTGCAAGGGTTTATCCATTCTTCACGTCCAACACTGCTATTTTGGTTGCTGGTCGCACCATAGTTCCATAGTGGGTCTTCACTGTAGCCGAGCGTACTTGTCCATCCTTGGCTGTGGCTACGCCGATTATACGCCCTTTCGGCCAAAGGTTCCTGGGAAGGCTCTCATCCGCGAGTATAACAACATCTCCGATTGCTAATAGTGGACGCTTTGGGAACCATTTTGAGCGACGAGTAGTTATGGGAATATACTCTTTGACCCATCGTTTCCAAAAAAGATCTGCCACCTCATTGGCCCGGTGCCAACGTTGCCTTGCATCCGAGTCCTTCGTGACGATTGGCTTGTACCCGTCTGCGGATCCTAACAATAAATGATTTGGAGTGAGGGCATCATCATCTTTTGCGTCTAAGGATACGAATGATAGAGGACTGGAATTGATAACGTACTCAGCGTTCATCAAGGCGTTTCTTAGGCTTTCGTCGTTAAAACTGTAATTAGGACAGATGCTTTTCAATGCAGTTTTGATTGATCGTATTAAGCGCTCCCAAGCTCCCCCCATGTGTGGAGCGCCTGGAAGATTGAAATTCCATTCAATTTCGTCGTATTTAATGGTTAGGTTATTGAAGTCTACATTCTTCAGCTCTTCCTTGACGATTTTCTCAGTTGCCTTGAAATTGGTTCCATTATCCGAGTATATTTCTCTTGGAGTTCCTCGTCGGGCCATAAAGTTTGTGAGGCACATTACACATGAGCTTGTATCGAGGCTATACGCTATCTCTATATGTACGGCGCGTATAGTAAGGCACCTAAATATCACGCCCCTTTTTTTCCTTGTGTTGGCCTACGTTGACCGCGATGGGACCAAAGAAGTCCACTCCAGTATAAGGGAATGGTCTTTGAAAGCTGGCGATCCTGGCTGCAGGCAATGGGGCCATCTGCGGCACTATTGGAGCTGCTGTATTGTTTTTACATTTCTGGCACCCTTTTCGAACGGACTTGTATACCACTCGTAACTGGGGTATAAAGAACTGACTCCTGATTATGTTTATAGTTCCCTCATGCAGCAAATGGTGGTTGCTCTCGTGAAAGTGCTTGACAAGGAGATATGTAACCGGGTGGCGTTTTGATAGTACTATTTGGTCGTCGTTCGGGTTTATAGTTTGTGACCTTCCTTGGGTGCGAATAATGCCGCAATCGTCTAGGTAGATGATTAACCCAATGAGCGCGCTGGTCCTTTGAATGTTGTTGTCTTTTTGGAAAGAATCTAATTCGTCCTCGAATGCTTCGTTTTGGGCTACTTTATAAAGTAGGTTCATTCCTTGCATAGTTATTTCATCTGACAACGTTTTGGTGATGGTTTCTCCTCGACATTTCGCTTTCAGGTTTTTTACGTACATGATAAACGTCGCTGTGGCTCGATAAAGTCGTTTCCAGATTGAGAATGATTTAATGTTTAGTTTTAGAAGCACTGGTATGTATACTTTGGTTACTAAAACTATCTTTTTGAGCTCGTTATTATCGTTTTCCGGTGAAAGACTTGGTTGATGATTTGGCCACTGGTCTTTGGGCCTTTTCAGGAATGCCGGTCCGCTGGTCCACTGCTCCAGGTTTGGTTTGGCGATAAATTTCGAAGCCATATCCGCAACGTTTTCATGTATTGAAATCCAGCGCCACTGTGCAGCGCTCGTTGTTTCCATAATCTCACCAATTCTATGCATCACGAAAGCATGGAATTTCCGTGGATCCATAGTCAACCATGACAGGACGGTCTTGGAGTCTGTCCAAAAGGTGCATTCGCCAATGTTCAAGTTCCGTGTGAGTTGTGTTTTATGAGCCAGGCGGACGCCGGCTACGGCGGCGAGCAGTTCCATTCGACCCATCGAAAGCGGTTTCAAGGGAGCAACTTTACTTTTAGCAATGACTAGATTTGTCGTGATGTCAAATCCTTTGATCACGGGAAGATAGCACACAGCTCGCTGTATTCGCTCGCATCGACGACGTATGTAGTTCGACGCTATCGGCGGTATGCAGCAATGGTGAGTAATGTCGTGGAATATGTACAGACTTAGCTTGTGATAGTATTTTTAGCCGGCAAAACCAAAAACACAAAAAAAATAGCATGACAAAAATCCTAGGAGGTCATAAATTGACATCAGAACCTGTAGAGCTTCCCTTTTAGTGGGGCGGACCGTCTCACTTAGTACGTTCCTTTTTAGTTTTGCGAATCTGAAAATATATTTAAATGTATCACTCTTCGGATCCCAAAACATACCCAAGACTTTCTCAGTGTCTCAAGATATTCCGAGCGACATTGCTCTCATTACGTATTCCTTTGGACTTTGCGTTCGCTAGTCGATCCACAGAAAACGCTGTACATGAATGTCGCATTCCTTTATTCTTATCTGAAGGAAAATTTCTGCTATATCACCGCCGGTATCTTGCCGACTCTGAATGCCATCAAAACGTCGGACAGTGGATGTAAAAGATCCGGACCAGTAAGCATGAAGTCGTTTAAGGAGACGCCATGAGATTTTACTGATGCATCCCAAACCAGTCGAATCTTACTGGGTTTGTTGGGGTTATGAGCTATGAAAATTGGAAGGTACCAAATACGGTTGTGATAGACTTCTTCATTTTTTAATTCAATGACTTTATTGACTTGCTCCTGTATTTTTACTCGTAGATCTGGTTCCTTCTCAATTTTAGCTTTCAGACAATTTAGGCGTTTTAGTGCGTTTGTGTAGCTTTCAGGAAGTACCGTATCTTTATGGCGCCAAAGCAGGCCGATTCGTACCGTCCGTCGATTTTTATGCACGTCTCCTGCATAATTTTGAAAGCTTTTTCATCATCTTAAGAGAGAAGTGTCCTTAGAATTACGGGTTTTACGTTGAAGCTTTCTTTAGAAGGCCGTATCAATTTCAGTCGAGTTGCATTGACAGTGGTGCATGGAAAAATGCTTATTTTCTTTTCCGGATCCTTGCACACTCCAGCCGAGCATGCACTTGGATGCAATGGGATCATTCCACCTTCCTTTTTTTTATTTTCCGGGGAACGGCTAACTTCCAATTGTCTATTCCAATCAGCAACATTGGTTCAGCATCCGTATATGATGCGATCGGTAATCTTTGCAGGTGAGTGTATTTATTAGTTAACTCCTTGATGTCCAGCGTTTGCTTTGGTAATCCTAAATTTTTTACTGTATGTATGTTGTTTGTTGTATGCTGCTAATGCTGCAAAAGCAATGAAAGTCAACAATCAAGACGAACCGATTAATTCTCTGTCTGAAAACAGATTATCTATATTAAGCGAAGACAGTAATAATGGAGAGAATACGGAAGTTCCCAAAGCCAAGCAAAAGCCCCACCCTTTTACATAAGTGATCAAAACTGCAGCGATATGGTAAACTGTCTCGCTAAGCTAATTGGAAATAACAATTTTCATATAATGCCACTGACCAAGGGCAATATACGGGAGACCAAGCTCCAAGTCTACACGGAGGATAATCATCGCTTAGCCACGAAATTCCTATACAACAACCAGAAAAATTATTACACCTACCAATTGAAGAGCAGCAAGGGCCTTCAAGTGGTCATAAAGGGTATTGAATTGTCGGTACCAATAAAAGAAATCATCGAAGCCCTTTCAAGCGCAGGTTTTAAAGTTAAGGGAGCCATTAATATCATCAACAAACAAAACGTCCTCCAGCCTATGTTCAAAGTTGAGCTGCAACCTGAAACGAAAACAACTTCTAAAAATGTGATTCATCCCATATACAAACTACAGTATCTTCTGCATAGAAGAATCACGGTAGAGGAACCTCATAAGCGCAACCAACCTCTACAGTGTTCAAACTGCCAAGAATATGGACACTCAAAGTCGTACTGCACCTTGCGTGCAGTCTGTGTGGCTTGTGGCGGCCTTCATAACACTGCCTTCTGTACCATAAATAAAACCGACCATAACTCTAAGAAATGTGGCAACTGCGGTGGAAATCATACTACCAATTACAGGGGATGCCCAGTTTATAAAGAGCAAATAAATCGTATGAATACAAAAAAACCCTTACAACAACGCTCGTTTGCCACTCACACTAACCACCAAACCACCACGGCATCTTTGACTACACCTGAAGTTTCTTTCTCTAGCGCTGTACGATGGCCAGGACTATTAAGTAGCGTAGGTTCAGCACCACTGGAACCTGAAACTATAGGATATCCACCTCCGCCTACTGGTACTACGAGGGAAAGAGTAGGCCAACAATCTGCAACCCCCGAAATAAAGGGTATCGAAGGAATGTTGTCCACACTTATAAGTGTGTTTTAAGCAGCGCATAAAACACCATTCCCTCCAACGAGTTGCTACAAATTCCTTGCAGTCAACTTCAATACGAATTCAGACCGTGGGAGGCCATCTAAACCTAGCTGCAATATACTGCCCACCACGTTTCTGCATATCTGATATGCAGTTTATGCAATTCTTTGATACACTAGGCGATTGCTTTATAGCAGGCGGCGACTACAATGTCAAGCACCCTCACTGGGGTTTTTGCCTAACCAACCCAAAGGGTAGACAACTATACAACGCTATGATACAGCCAGGAAATAAACTAGACTTTCTATCACCGGGAAAGTCTACATACTGGCCAGCGGACCCACGGAAGAAGCCAGACCTAATTGACTTTGCGATCACTAGAAAAACTCCACGAAGCATCATTCGAGCCGAACCTTTGGATGACCTATCGTCTGACCATTCAGTTGTCCTTCTTCACCTATTTCAACATGCCGAATTACAAAATAATCAAATTTATCTCACATCAAAAAGTACAAACTGGCTTAGGTACAAAAAGTACATAAGCTCTCACATAAACATAAGACCGTAAATCAACTGTAGCAAGGGCATTCAAGATGCAGTCAACCACCTGGAAGACATGATGACCTCAGCAGCAAAGCTCTCGACTCCTGCGACCACAGAAAAACCTCCATACTCCGCCTCCTATATAGAAAATCTAGTCTGAGAAAAGCGGCAGCTCCGCCGTGAATGGCAGGCACACAGATCCCCTTCATCAAAGGAAAACAGCGACACGAAGGCTCACAAAGGTCCTACGGAGCAGAGAAGAACTTGCTCAAAAGTCATACATAGAACAGCTTTCCCCAAAAAGTACCAGGTGTCCTCTATGGAAAGCCCATCCTAACATAAAGCCGCCCATAGAAGCAGATATGCCCCTTCGGAAACAAGATGGATCTTGGGCGCGCATCGATGAAGAAAAAGCAAGCGTCTTCGCTAGTCACCTTTGTAAAGTTTTTACTCCAAATCAAGCAGCCTCTCCTTTCATTCTTCCAGAGCTACCAATTCCAGATCCAATTCCAGCTATAGATTTTCAAACAACTGAAATCACTAAGGTCATCAAAGAGCACCCCAGCCAAATAAGTCTCCAGGATATGACCTCATTACGCCGAAAATGAATATGGAGCTCCCTGCGTGCGCTATCAACTATATAAAAATTTTATTTAACTCTATCACAAAGCTTGGCCAGTTCCCCCAACAATGGAAAAAATACATTATAATAATAATACCGAAACCAGGGAAAGACAAAGCTTTGGCCTCTTCATATAGACCAATAAGTCTACTTTCATGCTTATCAAAGCTTTTTGAGAAACTTCTACTGACTTCGAATAATATAGTCCCTGAACATCAAATTGGCTTCCGAGAAAAGCATGGCACCATAAAAACTGTCATGATCTGCTCAAAACATACCTGCCTAATCGAGTGTTCACTGTAAAACAAAAAAACTTTACAACAGAAGAGTTCGAAATTAAGGCGGGCGTACCCCAAGGAAGCGTCCTCGGCCCCACCCTATATCTTCTATATACAGCTGATATCCCAACAGACCAGCGTCTAACTATGTCAACATTTGCCGATGATACAGCCATACTAAAAATATCTATATGCCCGCTGAAGACATCCAGAAGCCTCTCCTCTCACCTTGCAATAATAGAAAAGTGGATGGCGGACTGGCGTATAAAGATAAACGGTGAAAACTCTAAACACATTACCTTTACTTTCCAATTAAGACATAAATCCAGAAGACTGCACTGGCTTATCAATCCTCGCTCCCCTCTACAATTCAGTCATAAAGCCTATCTGGAAGTATGGCTCCGAACTTTGGGGCAATGCAAGCAGTAGCAATATAGACGTTATCCAAAGGGCACAGTCTAAAGTGCTCAGAACCATCATAGGAGCTCCATGGTATATTCGCAATGAAGATATCCATAGAGACCTAGGTATGCCTCTCGTCAAAGTCGAAATTTCTCAACTCCAGGAAAAATACAAAAGGAAACTCTCCACGCACGCACCACGAACTCACCACTCCACTCTTTACGCTCCACGTTAGCCAGATCGCTAAACCAAGTTCGTCAACAATCCCGATTAAGAAGAAATGACCTTCCAGCCCGTTGACATCGGAGGCCCCGTAGTATAGATGTATGCAAAGATAAACTAATTATGTATAAGATTAAGATTTTTAAAATTGTTGTTAGTCTCTTAATAAGAGAAGATCCAACAAATAAAATATAAAAGTATGAAAAAAAAAAAAAATGTATGTTGTTTAACCAATATGTTCTGTTGGTGCCCATCTCTACTCGCATCCTCCGATCCCACACAATTTAGTTGAAAAGCACCTGCGATCATGGATCTTCAAGCATTTGAAGCAAAGCTTGTATTGTTGTTTGATTTAAACCATGTAGTTTTATTTAATTTATAATCTTTATTGTGTTTTCTTAGTGTTTTGTTAATGTAGACTTTATTCTTTAAAAGTCAAATCCAGAGTGATTTGATATTCTGTTGCTCGCGGCTGCGCTGCCTACAAAATCTCGGCAGCGATCAGTCGCGGCTATATTCATATATATATATATTTCTATGCTCGTATATAAGGCTGGTAGCGGCCCGAGCGTAGGGGTGTAAGTATGCATGGCTCATTTGTATGCGTTGTCAACTCATGGGAATTTGCTGACCAATGCACTTCCCAGGAGTGAGGCTTTAAGGCATATGTATATAGCTGGCTATTTTGCCGGGGCATTATGATTATATAACAACACTGTAGCACAACATTGTATTGCTACAGTGGATGCTTCCTATAATGACCCATGCATACTACATTTCCCTCCTTTTTTAAAATAACGTAATAAAATGGAGTTATTTTGAATTAACTTATTATCTATTGATTATATATATTTAGTGTAGAGTTTAAAGATTTTCTTAATGTTTTGATTAAATTTTAGTAATATATGATTAATTTATATTTTATGATCAAAATCTAGAATTTTAGAAAAATGTAAACAAAAGGAAAAAAAAATATGTTTTAATTTTGTTTGCATTATTGTCATATGTAAAATTTCTCTGAAAAAATAGTTATCTTATTTATTTTGCTTATTATTGTATATTATATATATAAATTTTTTTTTTGTTTTTTTGGTTGATTGATTGGTGGCGACCATAGAATTATGAATAGAATTTCTTTAATCTATCTTTATGAACTGTTTGATTTTTATTCTTTACGTTTGAGATTGTTATGTTATCTCGTTCTCCTATACTTTCTACCCTATAGGGTCCTGTATACTTAAAGTCTAATTTATGCCCTACTTCGTTTTTTAATAAAACTTTATCTCCTATTTCTAATTTTAAATCATTTGATCTTTTATCATAGGTTTCTTTTTGTTTTTGCTTATTTTGTTCAATCATCATTCTCGCTCTTTTATAAGCGTTATCGAGTCTGAATTTTGATTCTTTTGCAAAGTTTTCTATGTCATACAGTGGTGTAATGTATTCACTGCTATTGAATTTAATGTTTAAGGTTGGGGTTTTACCAAACACTAGTTCATATGGACAGTATCCATGTACAACAGAGGGTGTTGTATTGAAACAATATGTAAAGTATATAAGCCAAACATCCCAGTCTGTTTTATCTGACAAAACGTATGATCTAACGTATTCGTTAAATGTTCTATGGCTTCTTTCTATTGTCCCCAATGTTTGGTGATGATGTGCAGTTCATGTTATATTATTAATTTTGAGATATTTGCATAAATCATTAATAATTGAATTCTTATATTCAGTTCCCATGTCCGTAATGAACGTCTTCATTGGACCGTACTTTAGAATAAAAGATTCGAATATGGCTTTCGCTACTGTTTTTGCACTTTTGTCTTGTATAGGGATTGTAACGAGATATTTTGTCAAATCGCATATTAGAGTGACTGCATATTCGTCTGATTTAGGTAATGGACCGATCGTGTCCACTAATACTATATAAAACGCTTTTAATGGTGTTTCTGTTATCGTCAAAGGCGTTTTTGTATGGATTGTGGTTTTTGGCATTTCAGACATTTCTTTACGTGGTTTGCAACGTCACGTGTCATGTTTTTCCAATAGTAATGTCTTTTTACTTTTGGTAGCGTTTTAGTTATGCCTGTGTGTCCGACTTGTAAAGGATCGTCATGTAATGTAAACAGAATAGCTTCCTTTTCTTTTTTATTTTCTATTATGGTCACCGGCTGGAGCAGCGATACTCTTAAATTTAATAATATTTCATTGACCTTTTCTTTAAATTTATCTATTGAAACGAGTTCAAAGATTTTTTCACTCGGTGCCATTTTAAGTTGTCTAATCTTATTTATACCGGCTATTTTTTCAAGCCTTTGGAAAAATTGATCTAAATCGAATACTCCATTTGTATATAGATCATCAACGTTTATTCTTGCATATATCTGTTTTCCCTTCTTGAGAGAGCACTTCGATATTGTTAGATGCAAGGTCACTACTTTTTTAACATCTTCGTTATGAATGACGTCAAATATCTTGGGCTTGGAAGCTGTCGGTTGCTTTTGCAAATCCAAACTAGATGTTGAAACTGCGCAGTTATTTTTCTGTTTACTTTGGGATCTAGTAGTGACTTTTAGTATTTGTCTATTCATTTCTTTTAGTTCATCGATGCTTATTCTTGATAAGGCATCTGCCACATAATTGTTTTTTCCCTTAAGGTATACTGCGGTAAATTGATATTCTTCCAAGTCTAACCTCATTCTTGTTAACTTGGAAGTTGGGTTTCTCATTGAAAATAGATATGTTAATGGTTTGTGGTCTGTTTTTATAGTGAAATATTTTCCATATATATATGGTCTAAAATAGTTAACTGCCCAATGCATAGCTGTCAATTCCTGTTCAGTTGTGGACTTATTACTTTCGCCTTTTGTAAATGTTCTTGAGGCGTATGCTACCGGAAGGTCTATCCCATCATATGATTGGGTTAGAACTGCCCCGCATGCCTGTTTACTAGCATCTGTGGTTATACAAAATTCTGTATTAAAATCTGGGTATTTTAATAGTGTGGGCTGGACTAGTGCGTTTTTAAGATATTCAAAAGCTTCTTGGCACTCAGTAGTCCAGTTGAATTTTATGTTTTTCTTGCACAAATGGGTAAGGTGTCTTGAATAATACGAGAAATTTGGTATGAAACGTCTGTAGTAATTGCAAAAGGCTACGAATCTTCAAGATTCATCTGCATCGGACGGAACGGGATAATTTGTTATTACGTTAAATTTTTTATCATCGGGTAAAATTCCTTTGTTTGTGCATTTGTGTCCCAAAAATGTGACTTCGTGCATAAAGAAAGAGCATTTTTCAGGGTGTAATTTCGCAAGTTTTCGATTTCAGTTGTGAACTCTCAGCTGTTTTACCTTTTTGAAGTGTTTTTGACATTTTTGCTTTAATGACATCTGATGTTTCTCCGATTATATTGTCTTTGAGTTTTTTAATTATTCCATTTATAGTGGTTTCATTTTGGACTTTATATAGGGTTGATCCTACAATTTTTGATTTGATTACTTCAACCGCTATATGTTCAAATGTGCCTTTTGTTAAATTCACTAAATTCAAGGCTGTGATAAATCTTTGAAGAGTTAGTTTTTGGCCATTGAACTCTGGGATGGCATTTAAAATATCTTTTATGTATGCCCGTTGGGCAATTGTTTCGTCTGCCATTATAATTGGTTTTTGGTCTATTATGTTGTTGGAATCTATATCCTCTTCGTCTTGGTCTGATAATTCAGATAACAAGAGAACTGGTGGTATAGTTAAATTGTTTAGGTCTTTTTCTTCTATTTCTAATCTATCAGAGTCTAAATCTTCCAACTCTACTTGGTCTGTGGTTGGTAGTTCTAATTCGTCCCCAGGTTCTACTGTTGAGGGTGTGTTTAAGATACTTGGTACTGAAATAGCCAAGTCATATCTTTCTTTTACATTTATTAGGTTAGATCGCAATCTTGTTAGGAACTTTGAAACTTGTGCCCATCGATTTTTATCTAATCGATCTCTCTGGTCATATATTAATATCCGCGCTTTATTAAAACGGGCTACTAATATTTCGGCGTGTTTGTGTATGGTATTCTGTTGAATTGTACGATTTTGAGTTAAAGATTTATATGATTTGTCAAAATCGGTTTTTAATTTATTCAATTCATTCCATTGCATTTTTGTTAATACGGAGAATTATTTTCTGAATATTACCATAACAAGAGTTTTGCTTAATGTTTCATGTTCTTCCAGTACTGATTTTATTTGGACACCTGGAATGGTGCTTAATACAATCGCTTTTTGTGTTTTTGAGCAATGTATTAATGGTGAATTTTCGATATTAAATGTTTCAATTAGAAGGTATTCTAATTGATTTATGCTTATTGGAGTCGTTGGGACTATTTGTTGAACATGTTCTTTGAAATAAGCATCCCTTTCGTAAACTTTTCTAATGGCTTCTATGGTGATCATCTTTATTTAGAAAAAAAAAATTTTCTTTATTATAGTAATGTCGTTACTTTATTGTATTTAATTTTAAAAAAAATTTTTGATCATTAATATTTTTATTTTATTTTTATTTTTTTTTATTTTGTGTGCTTTGTTTTCTCTCTTTTTTTTTTTAGATTTTGTCCAAGTCGTTTGCTTGGCTCATATATTTTTTTTTCAAACATTTATTGTGGAGTTTGTATAGTTTATAAAAACAATTGGCGCACATTATGACAACAATTATTAACAGCATAATGTTTACAAATTCCAAATTAATGTTATTTGGCTCAACTTTATTTATTACGTTAGCAGTGGAATCCACTGTCTTAACGTCAACTATAGCCATTGTTTTT